>DWKA01002867.1:0-10140 GCA_018249155.1 Panoquina ocola ocola
CCACTGCACTTGCAAGGAGAACTAATTCAACTGATACTTATGTATCATTCATACAGTTTTGTATGTATTATAACAGAAGGCGTTGTCATCAAAAATAAATATTAATAAATTTTCATTTGAAATAAATGTCAAAGTTTCTCTATGATATAACTCTATGATATAACTAGATATGATATAACTATGTCCTTTGTTCACCCTATAAATAAAGCAATCCTGATGAGTATTACGCATAAAAAAAACATACAAGTCGAGTTATCAACTTGTTAACGCCTGGTACGGAATTATGGGTTGTAATGATGATAATGATGAAATACCTTGGTACTGCAAACTGATTCTTGCGAGGAACATTGCGACAAATTGGATTCGTCGACAAGTCGCGTCGACGCAGCCGGTACCGGTTCTTGTGGTTCCTATACAATTGAAAGTCAAATTAATCCTACTAATATTATAACTGCGAAAGTTTATATGTTTGTTTGTTTGCTACTTCTTCACGCAAAAACTGCCGAACAAATTTTCATGAAATTTGGCACACACGTAGAGGGTAACTTGGATTTATACGTAGGATAGTTTTTATCCCGGAAATCCCTCGGAATCGGGAGTTAATCGAATAAAACTCCTGCGCTTACGAAGTAGCGGGTTCAGCTACTAGGAACTGAATATTGTCGAAACTAGTAATACATATTTATTATTATCACTTACCGGTATCGGGATCGATTGATTGCTCAACAACTGTATGGGTACAACCTGGAAAAAGTAAAATAGAAATGAGGTAACTGTCAGTTATTTAGAAGACATCTAATTATTATTCTGCGCCTATTAAATGCAAGACTTGCTAATTTTCATATTTCTCACAATAAAAATAACCATTACCAAAATAACATTGATTACAGCTAACTTATGTAATTTTTAATAATAGGGTTGCAATAATTAACTATTTAAATATGCACATATAATTTTACCAAGACCAAGTCATTATTAGAATGTTATTTATATTCAAAGTAATAACTACCGTCACATAATTTGACAAGAGTTAGATTTATTTATTTAGGTTTACCAGTGGTTATTATACCGCTTACATACATTTTATTTTAAACTTAACTATGATCTAAGTACATAACCTTTTAAGGCAAACACAACATGCACAATCATAACTGACTTTTTTTACCAAAAATAGTAGAAGAATATTTCTATGTCTTACAAACTAAGGTAATATTTTTACGAAACATGTGTAGAGAAAAGTGATTGACGTCTAAGTCAATTTTGCGTTGTTTTTTTGGTTCACAGATCTTTCGTCTCCGGTAGGATAGCGAAAACTAAAAATACAATGTGTATAGCCAGTAATTATATTAATTATTATTAATATGTAATAAATGAATTCGCAAATAATTTATAACTATTTCAAACATAATGGCTAAAATTTTTGGCGTGTAACCGTTTGTTCCGATATTTTTGTTCTTAATCAATTGCTAAGAGTGTGATATTATGTAAGTTTCACAAGTCCACTGTATGGCCCTGTGGCGCAATGGATAACGCGTCTGACTACGGATCAGAAGATTCCAGGTTCGAATCCTGGCAGGGTCGAGCATAATAGTAGGACACAAAACTTTTTAATCATTTATTTATTCGCATTCAACAATAATTGGGATTTTACATGATTATGCGTATTGTCATTGTTTTAATCACGTTTCCTTATATTATTATCAATTATTTTTTATCAAAAAATCTGAATAATAAACACTTAAATTAAATATGGCAATAGTTAGTTATATTCACGTAGACACATTTGTTTTATGACATTTTTTTTATGATTTACTGAGTTTTCCTCTACAAAAGTTTGAACTTGTTTAGTTCTTTCTGTGCGAAGCCCTCGCGATTGTACACGGGAACTCGGCACGTTTATAGATTTGTAGATTGGTTTTTATAGATGTATACGCTTGACTATTTTACGCCCGCGGCTTCGCCCGCGTGATGTTTGGACTATAACATAGTGTAAAAATTTCATTTACATTTTTACATACTGTAACGAAACCACTCTTTTAATGTGACGCCAACGCAAACTTAGTTGCGTTTTCGAACATTTAATGTAATAAAAAAGAATTAACCAATATTATCTGGATAAAAAGTATCCTTGTGTTATTTTAGGTCATCAACCAGGTACCAACTTTCATTCAAATCCGTTCTTCCTTTTTTGCATGATTGAGGAACAAACATGTAAACTATAAAATTTATAATACTTCCCGCAGCTTTGCTTGCACATATAGTTCTATAAAACAAAATAGAATAAATCCATTGCTACTCTCTAGTCTGACGCAATAATTAACTTATTACTTATCAAAATTAACGACACAAAATAAGACAAATATAAAAAGACGAACCGATTTAAAAACCGGGTATGGACATAATTACTTTTTCAAATTAAAATATTCGTGCGTCCCAAAAACATTTTTTATGCGAAACTTTTACATTAACTCCGGCTGAATTATTCTCGCATCTAGCAGTCATTAAACTTCTAGTATTCAGTGGGATTTTATGAGAATGCTTTCCGTTTCGACCAACATCGAAAAGGTCCAACGACTGACAAATGGCCAGCTCTTTTATGCATGACAAAGAAAAAACTTGAATTTAAGGATAATTTATTCTCGATCACGCGAATATAAAGTAGATGAAAATAATATTTTGACAAAAGTGTTAACATGTCACCTTACTTCTCAAATGAATCAAATTCTATTATATAAAAATGAATGTGTGTCTGTATGTACCTAATGAACTCAAAAACTACTGTACCGATCATTATGAAAATTGGTATAGGTATACATACGAGTATTATTATGTATTTTTCACGGAGAGGGTTTCTGATTTGGTACGACCAAATTTTTACAGATGGCGTCACCGTCATTCCGATGAATTTATTATAGTTGTGGGCGTAGCAACGCGCGCCGGTTAAAGCTCGTTTGAAACAATAGCGTGAATAGAAAAAGGACAAAAGAAATATTGAACAAAAAGTCGAACCAACTTATGAATAAAGTTATGAAAACTTAAGAAAGTATAATTGCAATTATTTTTGAGGTCGCTCTTAATATAATTTGTTATAAAACATAATCACAGAAAGTAGTCCGTTTTACGTAGTCAGTGTATTTTTTTCAATAGTTTCACAAATAAAAACTTGTGAAATTTTAATGAATCCGGTATAAACATTTTCGAGTGTGGTACGTGCACAGGTCTCCCAGAGCGGAGCGAGGGCGGTGCCTAGTCGTTAATAATTCCCGATGTTGTTCGCTCACATCGACCCGCACCAACTACTAATTGGATCATGTGTTTCAAGTACACATTCGAACATTGTTCATAATTACAAACTTTGCATCCGGCTCGAAGGATCATGTATTTCGTTTTCACACAGACGTAATTATTCTGCTATAAATACACCTTTGAGAACATTATGGAGAACTCTCAGGTGTGCAGGTTTCCTCACAAAGTTTTCCTTCACCGAAGCAAGTGATAATTAACGTGTAATACGTACGTAACTTCTTAGAAAATTATTTGCTTGCAGGATTTGAACCCAGGACCTCAGGTTTGAGAGACCAACGTTCAAGCCACTCAGGTGTCACTGCTACAATTCATAATAATATCTACAATTAATAATTGTTTAACTTTAGAGGTTAATCTATACTAATATTATAAAGCTGAAGAATTTGTTTGGTTGAACGCGCTAATCTCAGTAACTACTGGTCCGATTTGAAAAATTCTTTCAGTGTTAGATAGCCCGTTTATCGAGGAAGGCTATAGGCTATATATCATCACGGTAAGATGAATAGGAGAAGTTTTTCCGAAGCGAAGCGAGGGCGGGCCACTAGTGGGTTATAAAAACTCTCAATGACTACGGCGTATTATGCTGGTAAACTATACGAGTGTTTAAACAACTTTACACACATCATAAGTCATCGTTTTTAGACACCCAAGTAACCTCATATTTTTTACACTTAATTAAATTCCATCCTCATGTATACACGTAATAGTTAGGTACCTTCGTTTCGGCGACTTTTTATAGTTTCTATTATTAATAATTTGACGCTCATAGCCCGGCGGCTTGCGTCTATTCTGAACGACAAAGTTTTTAAGTAACAGCGAGCGCGGTCGATGTGTCGGTGGTTAGCGTGGTGGAGTCCTGTTCAGTTACGGGGAGAGCCATGCTCTGTAGTGGGCCGTTCATGTGTTGACGCCATTATTATCGACAAAATGTAACACCAACAACTACCTTGTGAATGAAGCCGTTACTAAAATGAGATTTATTTTCTTCCTTTACTAAGTAATAACATTGAGTTAATCCCTATGGCGTTCGTTACTCTGCAGGATAACATGCAAGTCAAACATGAAAACATGAATGACGTATCGTTAATATTCGTATGCCGTCTCGCCCCGTCACGGGCTCCTTCCGTTGTTTATTAACATCTCGCTTTAGACAGAGCAGATTTGCTGTCTAAGTAACTTAATTACTGCAATATTGCATAACTGTCATAACAGAAGCGTCGCATTTCAAAATTATGCTAAGTCTCACGTCGGGCGCCCGTATTAGAATGAAATGTTATATAATTATTACAAGGATTGGATATATTTGTTATGCTAGATTGAATACTGACACCGACGATATGAAACTACGTAGAATAAAAAATTAAAGTAAGAAATGATTAATATTCACCATCGCCTCTCCACTAATGCGGCGCAGCTGACAGGCTGTTACCGATTACGTCACTCGCCATTAGCTTCATTATTTTTCATTCTGTTCTCCTACGATGCCATCAATGGTAAGCATTCACTCACCGAGAGTCGTAGGTAATGTGTGATTTATGAATATGTGTATGTGAATGTCAACGAATGTAGTACCTACCTACTTGACGCACCTGGATAGCTTTTTCATTATTTTTCCGTGTGTACATCTCGTTACAGCATTTGAATTCCAGTGTTAGGATGACAATACATGGTGTTGCAGGTAGCATGGACCACACAAATATTTATCTTTCACATAAATATCTGCCCGGGAATCGATCGAACCCGAGTCCTCTAGCTACCCAGGCAGGATCATTACCAATTACTTGTCTATGAGGTCGCCAAATTCCTCCTACATGTTCTAATTCTAAGTAATCTTTATTCTATATGCATAATGCATACCACTGCTAAAGTTACCACAAGAAAGACACGGCAACGAATAAACAGTGTAAAATGCGGCAACATTACTCAACCAAATAATAACCTTAATAGATAGAGCCTCCTCATAGCTTCCTGTAATTCGCGAGGAAGCCTTTCAGAATGCAGTTGCATTATTATAATGTGAGTAGCATTCCTTGCCAACGAAGCGACGTGGCACGAAACCCATAATACCTAATAGCAATAAATTATTTCCGTACGAACTGCCCTCGCGTGTGCTTTATGTTCAAGGGAGAAGGCTGGAAATTGCGTGAATGAAACGCCTTTGCGAGTTAGGGAGCTGTATCAAATTCTTTCGTGTGTTCCGCTCCAAGATTTACAAAGGTTGCGTGAATGTATTTAGTATTAAAATTTGTACTCTTTAGGCTGCTTATATGAAACATCACTACATTAACAAATACACAAATTAAACGAAGTTGGCCTTTGCCACCGATAACGTTGAGGTTACGCAAATGGCCATCATTGGTGACGCGACATGTTTAATGTTTACCTACGTACGTTTCACACTATGGACTCTTCTAAGAAGCACTCGCGAGTAAACTGTCGCTACTCAGTGGTATTTAGCCATAATAATGATTAATGTATAAATGCATGTAATATTATAAGTTGTTTTTTATTTTTATTATTCTATATTTACCTTTAACTTTACTAATTTCACGTGACATATCAGTTAATTATTAAATAAAAGTTTATTTTTATCCGAAATATAATTTCAATTCGATTTATCTATAACTAGTATTCAAATTCGATGAGGAAAAAAATGAAGATATGATCACAATATGTTTTTATGTATTTGCACGTTTGTGGCCGGCCTAACTGTGTCGCACCCCACAGACCCTTAGTCATTAATGCTTTTAATCACGTGTGTAAGAATCTAGTTCAATACCTATCCGTTGTAGCCCAAAAACTACTGAACCCTCCGAATAACTTTTTTCTGTAAGGCTAGAAATTTGTGGAGTGATGAGTCATAGTACACCAACACCAATAGCAATGACCTGGCAGGCCTCAGCCCTGCACAACACCACCTCTTTTATTTTTTAAAAATTAATAAGAAAAAAACCCTTGCTTCTGTAACTTAAAAAATTTAATATAATTTAGTTTATATATTGATAATTATGGATAAAAATTTACAGGCGATTTAGGTAAGCACAACTATCTGCCAGGCGAATCGAAAGGCGCATGTTTATGCACGTAGTTATACCCAAAACTATGCACCATTCAATTTCAATTAATGCTTTTCTTCGATGACCTAGAAAAAGGTTTAGAATAGAATTAATTTCCATAATATTGAGACGTTTTCGTGATTAAGGGACAATATTTTGTTTCTATTAAGTCCTAGGGCAAATATTTTTCCATCAAAATCTCAGTCGCACATTGTGTTCAGCATTATAAGAAACGATTAAACTAAAAACAACTTTTAAAATTAATGGTACCTACCAAATTAATCGTGAAATATAACAAAACAAATTTTCAGCGTTTTATTATAAAGGGTTCACCCTTAAATTTCAAACTTGGGCACTGATTTGAATTTTAAAGACTTTACTTTATACTTACAACTTAACTCGTTTATAACAAATAAATCTATTTAGTTTCTGATGCAGCCTATTCAGGATCTGTGTAATGATCACTATCTAGCATTGTGTTTAAAGATACGGATGTCTTCTACTCTCTACTTCATCATCAGCGGGTTTTTTATAGCAGAATAATAATTTCCGAAAGGTACCAGTCCACACTGGAGCATCGTAATAGAGTAGGTTGTCTTTGAAATCTTCAAACTTAATGTATTGTAAATGAGTCTGAAACTGACGAGTAGTCTATGAGACCACTAACAACGTTTCAAGAGTTAGGTATAATTTACCGCGAAATCGCAGACGTAACAAGAGATCTTCACAAACATTAAGGCGACGCGACCTTGAAGGGTATACAGAACTCCCTGTGAGTACAAATGTTCTGTGATACTGAACGGTTTTAAGTTTAAGTTGACATTATGAAACTTCAAACTAGAGCTCGAAGCCTTGGCTCGAAGTGTCTGTAACACCACACTTCATTTCTTAAAAGTGAATTATGTTGCGTATGGAACAAATGTGTTATAAGTTAACTGTACTTGACCGTTCAAGCGCCGCAGACATGAATCCGCGCGAGACAATAGCATTAAATTGAGTATTGTTTTCTCGGTACTTCTCAGGTTAAGATAGTAATGTACCCACTTATATTAATGAAAATAAAGTAAATAAACATTAAAATAAGAAAATTCGGTAACTTTTGTCCGACGACTTTTGTTGTACGTAGGCGCGGGGTAAGTAGGGAAAAGTACAACGGAAAGTGATGTTTACCAATACAAAAACATAGGTCTACGTGTTGTGTATACCATATAACCCCATTTCCGGATGAACATAATAGTAGAAAATATTCTAAAGAACGAGGATTTACTCTCAGATGCAAGCGTATGAGAACACAAATCCTCTCATCGCATTACGAACGACATCAAATATATTCCTGGATCAAAACTAGATTTGCAAAACTGAGAGAAACATTTTGTAAAGACTATAAGCAGTTGTATTTCGCTTCGTAAATCCTGATTATTACCTTCATAATTCACATTTTTAATAGAAATAGCGCACATGACTTAGATACCTACTTACTAAGTAACTGCAGTCCCTTCATATAGTTGGACAGGACTATTCGAAGTTTGTCACAGATGTCCATGGTCAGCAGAAAATCGTAAATCGACGCGATCAACTCATTTGCAATCCTTATTCCATAAATGATGGTCAATGGTTTTTCTCAGCAAATCAGGTTGACCTATAATGGCCAATAAATATTTAACATTCTTAATTCTTACCCTCGTGGGATATAATATGAAATATTAAAAAATACCTACCATTGTAATAACAATATTTTTGATATTGACCTATTTATTTTATTTTTTTTCTGTAATATTCAAATTGCTGAAAATACGCAATCAATACTGGAGTAGCGTCTCACAACGGGTGGTATTTTTAATGAGCTAAGAGAAAACAATAACGAGAGGCACAACCATAATATGGATGAAGAAAGCTGCGTGAAGCCTGAATTAGTGAACTTAGTGATAATGATGTTCATTGTTGACATTGTCTATTTACATCAGGTACCTAGCTATTTACTCATTTGTCGACTATTTATTAATAAACGGAATCGATTGATGTATTGAATCACACTAGCAGCACCCCCTAGCTTGGCACAGTTGCAAATACTTAATATTTAAAAAAATATTGCCCATGTTACTCACCAGCCTCCCTTCCTTCTCTACACAAAATAAAACATTATATTATCATAAAGACGTTCTGTGAAAGAAAAGTAAACAAAATAATTCATGTGGATTGGAATCAAAATGCTCTTAGGTATATGTACGAATACGCAATTTACAGCTTTAATAACTGTTCAACTTTGGATACAACTTCTACAACTGAACTGTTCTGCTTGTAAAGTTAATGAACTTTCTCGCTTATTAATTCTCCAGATATTTCACAATATTAATGGTCGTTGTTAACGAGCTGGCTCTGACCATTTTGTTACGTAATCACATTATATTCCAATCAATTTTAAACACAGCTACGGAAATGAAGTTTGAGGGTGAAGGTAAGTAATTAGGTATTATCCCGTGCTTTCGACACGGATCATATCGAAAAAAATAAGTAGCTGCTTTCGTATTATCGAGATTATAAATGCGGTGAGACCTAACGACGTCTTTACACGTCAATAACCAGCCTGATGATACCTATTTGTTATCTAGACCTCTGACTCCTTTCCTCCACCTTTCTTCTACAAAAAACCCTATTGCTATCATGCAAAGCCTTAAATTGTTTGGCAGAATACCCTAGGATCAAGTGAGGTTGGATGGGACACAAGGGTAGTAACAAAGCCTTGTATTTCCGAAATATATTTCTTACTCGTCGATACCTCTAAATTACTTGATTATCATTTAGAAAAACACGTTATGTGGCAGATATTTCCAGTCAATGTACGTAACGGTTAAAACCCTACGAAGAGACCGTTCTAATAATAAGCCTATTTGTAATCAATCCCATTTTCCTTATTATCGTAATTGGATTCTTCATCAATATCGTATGTAATGAATAACTTTCCAGGAGATGAAAGGAGGACAAATATTTTCCGAATGCCTACCAATATTTTCCTATTAATTCGTGCAGTTTTTCTGGGTCATAAAGATGAATGATAAAGTCAAGTCAATCACGGACAAATAAAAATTAAAGGGTCATTTGCTCAAGCACTAAACTAATATACCTATTTATCTATACATAACGATCAACTAGTACTGCAAGATACTTAGCACAGTCTTATTAACTGATGATGATCACAACAATACGCCAAAATACTAAAATATGTAAAATATATTTGCTTTTATAGAAGTATATTTCTTCGACTTGCATATTACCAAACATATTTTTAATTTATTTACTTACACCTGTACAACAAATAAGGTTACACTTGTGTGCAGTCAATTTTATACTCCGAACACATGTCGTTCAATTTCCTTCAAAGACTGAAAAAGGATCGAAAAATATATCTGCAATATGAATAACTTCAATCTCTTTGACTTGCTATATTTCCAGCGAAATATTCTGCTACCGCTGCAATTATAGTAACCTGTGAGCGCATGCAATCAAAATAACTAGAAACTCGATATCATGACACGAGGAGATATTTCAGGAACAAAATCAAATTCCTTTTAAAGCTGTAGGTACTCGTAGGTATTATATTACACTACGCGACTAATGACGGATAGTGTTCATAATAATTATGAACACATACAAGTATATAAGTACACTAGCTTTTGCTCGCGGCTTCGCTCGCGTTAAGAGTGTTGATTTTCAACCCCTATTTTATCCCCTTGGGGGTGGAATTGATCAAAATCCTTTCTTAGCGGATGCCTACGTCATA
>DWKA01002868.1:0-10138 GCA_018249155.1 Panoquina ocola ocola
AGACAGACAGACAGACAGACAGACAGACAGACACGTCAAACTTATAACACCCCTCTTTTTTCGTCGGGGGTTAAAAAGAGAAAGCCTTATAGGTTCTTTACCATGTTCATTTTTTTGCCTGGCACTACTTACAAAATATTGGTTGCTAAAATTTCATTTCAATACTAGGTAGGTACTTGGGTAATAAGTGTTGTATACCAATTACAGATGTAAAAATTGGTACCTAAAGTCCACTCCCATCATTGGGAGTAAAGACCAATTCTATCTTGTGATGAGCTTACCCAGCTTGTGGCAGGAAGGGGGGAGCAACTCTGATTCTTTTTAGACCAGGAGGGGGCAAATCAGATGAGTCAGAGGACTGGAAAAATGGATAGTAAATTATTTTATTTTAAAAAGTATGTAGGTACCTACGAAAAGTCATATAATTTACATGGAGGGCAAATTCTCCCCTTCCTCTGGTTTACTATAGAAAACTTATAAAAAGTCTTGAATACATTTTATTTTTATGAATCTGAAAGTAGAAAAGAAACCTAGAGTCTACATAATATCAAATGGTTACTGTAGCTCTTAGACTACCATAGCAAACCAAGTTTCTTTTTGATAAAATATAAACGGTCAGCAATCAGAGGTGTTTCAGATTGGTGGTTGAATTTAGAGAGTGGGATGGGTGAGAGCTATCTACTCATTTGAAAACTTAACCACCAGTATTGTCAGGATTAAACTAGGAGGCATATGATCCGACTTCCTTATTCACAAGGAATCAAAATATTTACCATTTATATCTCAATCAATATCAATTTTGTTTTTTTATACTTACTATTGATCTCAATACATTGATTACATGAGGTAATATTAATAACACTTTTGTATTCATCATATTTTTGTAGTAATCCCTGGTTAACTGTGTTAGTTAGTGACATAACACAGTGTTTATAATTGTTATTTGATTGTAATTTCTGTTGTTTACTGTTTGTTAACCCAAATAAATAAAAAAATCACTTTGAAAAATTAATCTTCTTTTATTTTGTTTTAATTTTCTGTTTATTGTTGTGTAAATTTTAAAGCTGGTTAATATACTAAACCGTAGATTAAAAAAATGTTTAATATACTAGAGTAACTGTTTTGTCTTTCTTTTTATATCCAAAACTAGCAATTCTGTGCAATGTTACTCGAATGAAATTGAGAAAAAAATGCTTATTTTACTGATGCCTGTTTGAAGGCTTTTTAAAAATTGAAAATAATATTTTGATTGATGATGAATTACCAGAAAATGAAAATAATTTATTTATATGTATATAGATTCTCCATAAACTCGTGAGAAATACAAATACTGATTTATTAGTTTAATATTATCATAACCTAGAGATTTGTACTCCTAGTTACATACTAATTACTAGGCAATAAGTAGATGAAATCATTTGGTTGTATTTTATTAATGTGTTTTTTTGTTGATGATGTGTACATTTTGCAGTTAAGATTTACTGATAGAATATTCCCACAAGTACATATTAAGATTAAAAATATATAAAAACAGCAAATATAGTGTAATAAATATACACAGGTATATTGCAGTGTTAGATATTAATGCAATATCTATACTAATATTATAAAGCTGAAGAGTTTGTTTGGTTGAACGCGCTAATCTCAGGAACTACTGGCCTGATTTGAAAAATTCTTTCAGTGTTAGATAGCTCATTTATCGAGGAAGGCTATAGGCTATATAACATTACGCTGGGAATAGGAGAAGTTTTCCCGAGGCGAAGCGAAGGCGGGCCACTAGTGTCGTATAAAGAAAGTTCTTTTAATTTACTAGACTGCCTAAAGCTAATATTTTTGTGAAAAGTTTGGATGCTAAAAATTACTAAATATCTAAACCTTCTTTTTCTAAAACCGGAATATAAAATATATATGTGCATAAAATATAAAACCTTACCTTCACTATAATAGTTATAGTTATACGCATCATAAACCAAAGAGTATGTTAAACAAGGACTAAAGAGATGCGTATCAAGCACCGAGCACTATGCATAATAAAAATGCCTATGAAGATCATTCCCCTCCGTCTTTTACAACGCACGTTGAGCGTAACGCGTAAAGCGACGCACCGATTTGCATATTGCGTCATTATTTTAACGCCATGCCGTCTGAGGTCCTCGAGTCCGGCGTGATCATCGAGTCAAAGCGACAGACGGAGTGCCCGTGGTTAAATTATTCCCAGTCACGTACGGCTTCCGGCTTTGTCTAAAATTTTAATCATGCGTTCTGCGCCTGTTCGTATCCCAGAAACATTAAAAAGTTTGTGTTAAATGACGGTAATATTTCAATATGCTTTCATTGCTGTTTTGCCTCGAGTTGTTGGTGATAAAATTAAGTGTTTTGTTTATTCATTTATTGCACTTATAAATTAAAAATGTATAGGTACATGAAACACAAAGTTTTACACATAGTGGAAATGAAAATTAATTTTCTGAATACTTGTAGCTTAGTAGATAAAAATGCTTACTAAGCTAGAACTCCCGGGTCCGATTCTCTACCGAGGTCGATATGTACGTGACAGGTAAAAGTTTTTTTTATTCGTGTTTTCATTGTTTATCAATGACACTGATAAAGGAAATCGGGAGTACGAGGGTAGGAACGTATGAGTTTATTTACTACTGCGAAATAATTACCAGTGCATTCGCTAACATGACCCCGACTTAGAACGATCGATAAATTTAAAGTTTTTCTAATAAGTGCAACTTAGAAGTTAGTAGTTGTTCACATAACTCCTGT
Organism: Panoquina ocola ocola; assembly: GCA_018249155.1. Classification (NCBI taxonomy): domain Eukaryota; kingdom Metazoa; phylum Arthropoda; class Insecta; order Lepidoptera; family Hesperiidae; genus Panoquina; species Panoquina ocola. The sequence continues at coordinate 2,773 of DWKA01002868.1, forward strand.
AAGTTCAAACAGTGGCGGTGTCTTGTGTTGGCCACGTACAAACTTCGAAACTTCTAGTGCCATGAGCCATTTTCAGCGAAACTTCTTTGCAGTCTTCGTCGTTAATTACGGCCATAAAGTAATATTAAACTAGCATCCTGCCCTAGCTTCACACGGTTGCAATTAAGATTTTAAAATACAGCCTATCAATCTGCATTATATTTATGAAAAACATTTTTTACTTGGATGAGTTGTTTTAAAACAATATACCTACATATTTACCTTCCACATACTTAATCAAATATATATATTTTTTGTTTTTGTAATACTATTAATACCTACAAAATATAATAGTAGTTTACATTAATTTTTAGTATGAAAAGAGTTTATTTAAATATCATCTATAATTTTTTAAAACGTACTTACCGCTTCCCGTCCCGATGTGACCAAAAGTAAATTAAGACCGTCACTTTGATAATTTATCCTTTAATTCCGCGGAAATTGTCAGCGTTCTCTCCTCAGGCCTGATAAATGAGTGAAATTCGAGAGTTTCAAGGAAAACGTACACAGGGAATGTTTCTGTGCTACAATGTTGTCAATCAGTCAGCGCCAGTTCACCCATTTCGTTCGCCTTCCCGCTGATTTGATTGAAAACTTCCTTCACCGCACCTGAGTCTTCAACGTCTTACTTTTTATACGGCTCTACTCCTGTACTGCTTTATTCGGGTTTGTATGTCATGTTGTTACGTGTTATCAACGGCTTCGAGTACATATTTAAGGTAATTCAATTGTTTAGAGCGTACATAATACATCATTTTATGTAGATTATGTAATTTATTAATAACTTATTTTATTGGTAAAAATTAAATTAAATCAGCTGAATGGTTTCGAAAATTATCTCCTACTTACGGACTCACAAACAATACCTCTTTATAGTACCTAGTAGTATAGAAAAAAAATATCATATTACAAAATAAGAGTATTCATTCAATTATATTTTTATAAACTTGATACAATATACTCGCCAAAAATTGGTCTTTGTAACTAGAATTTTCAGTACATAATGCAACCAGCATCAGTACTAGTACTAGAATATAAAGCACTGCAGAAGTTCCCAATGACAGGGATGTATAAACAACCCGTCGTATTTCATTAAACCGCAACTGAACATGCCTTTCTCTACTGGGGCCTATCCGGCTGTGAACGTTAAACGTAGGCTAAAATTGTTACCTTAAATTCGTTTATGCCTCTCATTCGACCGCGGGGTAACGAACGCTACAATCGGTCCCATGGCGATCCAAGTTTCAGGTTAGCTCGGCTCGGTTCCACGAAATCAGGCCAAGTGGGTCGTATGGTAATTTCAAGATTTTCTGCATAACATTATATGGAAGTGTAAAACTTAAGCAATAAAATTTACTGTTGGCGTTGCGAAATTAAATTAATTCTACGCTTATCGCTAAATATTGTTATATGCACGATGTTTCACACGCCTTTTTAGTACGCTTTTATTTGCTAAAGTTACGTAAGACGTATGATATTATGTGATGGAACTTTGGAATATGTGATCTGTTTTGTGGTAACAAGGCCAAAACAAGAAAATTGTTTATATGCTGACTGATCGTCGCCTACGTAACGTGGCAAAAAGTAATAATAATGCATCTAATTATGCATCCAAAGCACGTATTTATCTGCCATGATTGTAATTTGAATACATCAAACGACAAACAAACAATAATAATATCTAATTTTATATCCGTGCTCGGCTTAAAAGTACCAGCTCGTTACGTAAATTGTATTTGTTTTATTCCATTTTGTAGACCCTTTCCTCGGAGGTTGTCCGCTCGCAGTCAATTTACCTTTATCCGACCGAGTGATGCCACAAGTTTTAAACAAGTTGGAAATCCTTTAGACAATTATAGAATGGTCATCTTATATCTTCTAAGTACATAATAGTCCAATGAAAAAGGATTTAAATGTAATTTTTGCAACTACTACGATAGCTAGTTATCCTCTTTAATTGTGTTAAAAACAGCAGTTTCAGCAGTGCTGAGTAGATAGATAATATAAATTAGGTATTAGGTGTTTTTACGTGACAACTTCACGGGAAAATAATTCGATAAAGTTTTGATACTATTCAAAATCATTGTTAATTTTACAGCGATCCTTAGGAACATTTAAAAAAGAGGGAAATCATTGAAACAATTTAGGTTTTATTTTATTCAAGTTTAATTACTCGGCTTAAAATTTAACAGAGCGAAGTCGTCATTAAGACATTAAATAAACTGACGGAAAGGTGGTATGAAGCTTTTGTCAAACTTTTTGCGAGTTCGGCACTCACCCGAAACTCGAGAGACTATTAAACTTTACGAGGCGTCGTGCCGCTAAACTTTTTAATAAATTCATCCATCCAAATCCGAGAGCATTACGTACAGGCCTCGAACAAAAAAGGCGACGTCATTTGAAAGCCATTTCTTCATCTATCAGAGTGACACGCAATCAAACAATACAATAAAACTTCTCTTCCGAAAAATACTTCAAAATAATTCTCCATTTAAATTCAGAAGGGAGGCTGTAGCGTCGTTCGTCGTTCGCTAACAAAGGCTTTCCTTCGGAGGTAATAACCACTAGGTGCTCAACGTATATTGTATGTTTTAAAAAAGGTCGGAGCAACTGAACGAAACAGTTAAACGCAGCGAGGGTGCTTTAGAAGGAGACGTGTTTCTCCAGGCTTCGAATTGTTTCTAACTAGTGCTTTTTAATGACTTCTCGTAGTAGACACCTTCTATATAGACAATAATAAAAGACAAACGCTTATCGAACGGTGCCATTATAGTAACCATTTTTACGGAGTAGGATACAATACAGACATGATTTAGATCGCTCAAAACAATAGAAAATAAAATAATGGTTTAAACCTTTAAAACAAACCTTCTAATGCAATAAATTAGAACAATAAAATATATTACATAACTAGTGATTACTTTACTCCGTTATGAGTCGACATAAATTAGCCCTACGTATTTGTCGTTATTTTCATAAAAATAACAACACAACACCGAAACTAAAACGATGTATGAAATTTAAACTTCGTAGGACGGAAGTGTTTCTAATTTAGCTTACAAGATTTGTCCCAACAATCCTAACAGACTGACAAACTCTGCAAGTTAAATAAAACCTTTCAATGAAAGTAATAGTAATTTTAATTCCATTCTATTTCATATCCGCTAATTTACGCAGGAGCCTGAATGTAAACAGGGTCGGAGACGCAGATGCGTCGTTACACTTCGGAAGTCGTAACGGTTATTGAACTCATCATCGCGGTCATTACGCTGATCACTTCTGGTTTGTTCCTGTTCACACCGAACATTTTCATTATAATTATCATAATATTAATTTAACAACAGATGCAAGATAACAATGTTTACGTATACGTGAAAAAGAATGCTAGTAAATATTCGAAATAGTCGAAATTAAACCGTAATAATTCTTAAAATGATTTTAATTTACCACTTAATTTTATAGATAAAATATCCGACGAAAATGTGATATGATAACACTCATAGGACTGAATAACACGACCCAAGAACAAAAAAAAATATCTGCCAAATAAATATCTGTTTCGGGATTGAATTCAGGACACTGAGCTTCGCAAGCAGAGTCAATATCGACCCAGCAACGTTGTCATCGTTATACAGTTAAAAAAAAATAATAATTATAGTTTCACTAGTAAAGCATCCGACTAGAAAAAAATAATTATCGAAAGAACTACGATAACATAAATTACCAACTATCAAGAGGACGAAAGCGGTAAATCAAAACCCACATAGCCATACGATACCTCACAGGATCTAAGTGGAACAAGTCCCCAGTGATTCATTTCCAGAGATTTGGTATAGGTACTCTAGTGATGTCGGCGATAATCGTCGACGTATGCAGATTACTGCAATTGTTCTCTATGTCACGTGCGTAAGCTGTGGATTAGCTATTACCGTTGAAATCGAGGGTGTGGGGAGAGTCATCATTAGTTACTTAGGTCTTAAATACACACACATTTAGGGTAATAAAGGCAGAGGAGAATGCCACACAATTAATATCAGACGATTAGAGATTTTCATTTCGAAGAGAAAGTTTATTAAGTTCTCATATTAACATACCCGGTCTCGGTGAGTTTCGGCAATTTTTAAATTGATAAAACTTTTAAATTTATGAACAGATTTCTATGAAACAATCTAAATGTTAAATGACGCTTACATAAATTCATATTTATCGGATTTGCATTTTTTTATGATTCAATTCAAAACTGGGAGAAAAAGAGTCCTTTCTAGGGAGTAAAAGTGCTATTTTGCTCCCTGTTTTGCGGGATCAAAGTAGCTGGTTTTCGAATAGATTTAGAAATATTTTGTATCCGTTACATATAACGTCATAACGTTGGTCACTTTCATTCAATATTTGAATTTTTCGAACTTCGACTCGCAATATTCCATAGTACGTTCCCGTCAAAACATTTTGCAACCTCCTGGGACTAAGTCGAAATTAGACGGAGCTCAGTGAGATCCCGCAGAAATAGAACGGGAAAGCCGATTACAATGCGCCGTCATCGATTTACCGTTTCTAAGGTAACCGGAGAATCAGCTTTTATTTGATATCTTATTATCGTTATTGGAAACTTGCTAGTTGTTTGCCTTATGGCCAGAACAAAGAAGCTTTATGTTTGTTTAAGTAGTTATTGTATTGTACAAGTAGTTATTGTACACGACTACAATCATAACGGATTTATATGTTTAATTGAACTGATATTAATAATTGATATCTGTTTATAGAATAAATTTAGGAAAACCTATTCGTATATAGATCTGCAACCAGTTCCATTCAGGAAATATTTTTCAATTGTAACTTTATGTGTATTTATGTTAAGATTGTTTAAAAGATGTGCTGAGGAGTTTCTTTCGCCATTTCTTCTCCTCCATGACAAAGCACGTGACGTGTATAAGCATGCCTGGGGCACCAAAATGAATAAATGATTTTGATTTTGATTATACCTAGGCATTTCTTCAAGTAATCTTTAATATGTTTGTAACATTAATCTTTATAATTGGGCTTATTAGGTATGTATCGGGAAAGTCAGGAATCTCTAAAAAATACAGAATGCTACAGTAATATAGTGACTATACGTTTAGTGCCGCTTTTCACTGATAAAACGTTATTTAATTTGAATTTACTTCCGCGATAATTCTATCCATCTACAAATCTTGACAGATCTACCCTTTTTTCTTAATTACCTTAGATAATAACGTCATTCATTTATTTTACTCTTAACTTAAGAATATTATTATTAAAGAAAGACAACAATAAAGTTATGATGTATAACGAATATTAAAGTTAACTTTTCCGCTTCTACGTTCTGTTGTCAGAGTTTGCATAACTAAATATTTTAGTAAGTTAAAATATTTTTACCGCCAAGATTTTGTACGTACCTACTACATTATAGAAAATTCACGTAGGGTGCTACCCCAAAAAAGGTTTACTTTTAAACTTTGAGTAAACATTTCGCATAAAATATCAAATACAGTAAATCTCGCCGGAAATTTTTATTGTTGCCTTTTGAAATGTACTTTTTCTCCTTTCAAGCTTTTACACGCCGTTTTTATAAATACTGTCCTTGATTTTACATTTTAATTGTTCGATATAACGTACTGGATGTACCAATTTAATGAAGTTATTATGGAATTTATTAGGGTGTTTTTAAGTAATAAAACGATGTAGGATATTCATCGTAAAATAATATATTTAGTTTTTATTTTAAATAGTGTAAAATTTCAATATTTAAATTATTTTCAGTTGTAAAAGTCTTAACATATTTAGATACCCTATTAATAATATTAAACAAAAATATCCACTACAGAACTTTTAAGCGCCTGATTTCAGTAATTTCCACCGCTATAAACCGTAGCAAGAGCCATTACAGGGACCCGCCGTTGAATGTCAATGTCGGTCATATTTTCATTTCATGGCTGTTCCCTGCCGTTCGTCTCTAGTGCATATTGAATCTGAAATAAACCACGGGAAGGGGAAAATGGGTGGCTACAATGCGAAAATGACAGCGTCGGCCCACAGAAGCCTCTCAGGTGCTACGTTCCTACCTTTTTATTATTTACAACGCATTTTCAACGAGTGTTTGCTTCGCTCTTTACTTTGATTTTGGAAAAGTGGGGAAATGTAAACGTGTGATCTGAATACATAGAGACGTTGTTACAACCCGTTTTTATGGTAAGTGCTTGCGTTGGTTTAAAGATGCCACTGGTTTTAGTGCTAGGATAGGGCACTTTGGTAAAGGAATGCCCTGTTTGAACTACTTCACGCTTCTGGTAATAGAAGTGTTTTGGTTGGTTTTCTAAGTGTGTGGGGTTGTAATGGACAATGTTTTCAGTCGTTTGACGTTTGCACTTTATAATGTACAGGTCGTTTTGTGGTAATGTGAGTTTTAATAGTTAAAAAAAGAATTACGTAAATCGGTATAGAAATCTCGGCGTAATCAATGTACATACATAAAAAAAAAACATAGGACCCGAATTGATAACCTCCTCCTTTTTTGAAGTCGGTTAAAAACTGTAACTTGCTTTAATGACAGGACTAGTGCTTTAAAAATTTAATATTAAAATGCTTGGAAACTTTTAGAGCAGTTTAAATGGTTATAATTAGACTACTTAATATTAACATTGATTGTTATAGGTACCTACTTTGATGTAATAAGCCTACAAACAAACCGCATTAGTATGTGACGACCATTTGATGCTACGCCGGCTTAAAACGGATGTGTTTATCCTATGATTTATGGTTCGGGCTCCATCATTGCAACTATGAAAACATTCAAAGATTATTATACATGTTAACACAGCTTACATAACCTTTAAAAATTAATTCCTTTTATACTCAAATACATTTAGTAGTGCCTACAGTAACTAGTCTGCAGTAAAAATAAATGCCCCGGGGATGACAAGAGGGCACAAAGCGGATTTACTTCGTAATACTGGTTTGCTGTTATGTACTCCTAGTATTTTTCCAGCAAAATAAGTTTCATATTTGATACTTCTTTTATTTATATTTCGATGAGTTAGAACCAGATGTCCGATAAAAATTAGATTACCGCCTTCGTTATTCTTCGCAAATATTTTTTACGTAGTACCCACAACCCAAATTATTGCTACGTACTTTTGCCAGGCGTTAGGTTTTGTTTAATTTATTTTTCATTTCATAAATATATGCACGTATTAGAACAGTAATACATACATAGTTTGATTATTTTTCAAATATAAATATATAAAACTCAAAGGTGACTGACTGACTGACTGATCTATCAACGCACAGCCCAAACCACTGGACGGATCGG
>DWKA01002869.1:0-10137 GCA_018249155.1 Panoquina ocola ocola
GATTTAAGAAATAATTTTAAAATTGATAACTATAGGACAGATAAAGTTATTTATAAATATGTATATTTCGTACGTGAAATTAGTACTTGAAATTAGTTACATAATGCGCTAACTGGTACGCACCAGGGTTGACTTTTGATTAGTGGTGTGCTAAAAGAGAAAACCTGCGAATTATATTTATTTAGAATAGTAATTTCAGTGTAGCAACGTGTGCCACTTTGCAAGTACCTTTGTTGGGTTTACTTTATCAGCTTTTACAACACGCAAAACATTAGAAATAAAAATATCCTGTATTATTTTCAAAAAATCAGTGGACCCATAGATTAAATTGTACGTACCTAATACGAATCAGGATTTTACAAAACAAATTGTTTTTAAAAAGGGAGGATTTAAAGGAAACATATTATTTAAGTAGTAGGTAAGTAGTAAGTAAACTTATATATTTTAGCCATGCACTCCATGTCCTGAAAACTACTAGTAATACCGTTTAAAAATATAATCTGTATCTTTTCCCTATGTTGAAATAATCGTAAACCAATAAAAAGTAGTTTTGGAGACATTCATGAACTAAGAAACAACTAAATAGTATTATTAAGCTCACAGATATTAGGCAATTTTAAAAATGTTACATAAGTGAGTACTCATTTATTATTTACAAACACAAAAGATATCTACTAATAACCTGTGATGTGTGATAAACTTCTTTTCTTTAAATCAATATTAGATTCATTTGGGGTTAGATTTTCTGATTCATAGAAGTTGTTATTTATAGTTATTTGAATGGTGTAAGTAGGTAGGTATATTACATTGATTTTAAAATGAAAATGAAGAGATTTTTCAGGAAATTTGTGTAGGTAGGTACCTACAGTATTTAAAGTACTTCCTCCATGTGGGACAGCCATGGAACACCCTCTACAGATAAAGGAAAAAATACTTTCGAGGGTTTTCCATGATAAGTAGGTACTTAAGAGTACACCAGGAGTTACACAAGACGAGTGGAGAAATACGGATATAGGCTGGGCCATTCACATTGTAAGACAATATGATGCTAAGTAGGTAGTAAGCCTAGCAGTTGACCGGAACGACGCGATGTTACAACTGGAACTGCCTGGTAGTCTCCGCCGTGATGTAACCTGTCTAAGTTCATTCCTCAATCCACACATAATAATAAGAAGTGTCTCACGGCACCATTATGCTTTAACACAACAATCCAGCATTTCACTTTCACGGAGGTATGAGTGAATAGTGCCGCCGGTACATTTCCGGACAACTCGGGCGAGCTGCGATGACATCAATCCATTATTAATTTCTTTGTGCTCGTACACGCGATGATTTATCTGTAACAGATGTAGGAGTCTGAAACCTTGCCTCTTCTAGGTTTATTTGTGAAAAACCTAGCATGCAGTTTTATATATAGTATATTGGTACATATGTACCTACATACTTTTACGATTATACCACACCGCAGTATACCTACTCGTAGGTAACAAGTTTGATATTAATTTATTTCAGGTATTTTATACTTAATCGTTACCACCCTCCATTTTAAGTAGATACATACACATTTTGTACATACATATGTACCTACGTTAAAATATGAAACTATTCTCTAAAACATAAATAAAGTAAATTAATTATAAGGAGTGTTAAAATAACGTTATTAATATTAAAGCTACTCCATTATGATAGATAGTCCACCTGGAGATGACTAATAATAATTATATAGATTTAGTCGTATGGACACTATGGACGTAGAATGCTTCTAGTTCGTCAGTCGGCAGCCGGCGTCCGTCTATTTTAAGATTGCACGGCGTCTTTCTGGCTGCAAGTACACATTTTCTAGTGGTTTTTGACACACGGAAGTTCGAGAAATATAGGAAAACGGATAATGTCTCTAAAGATCCAAGAAGAAACCAAAATTGACTCAGAACCATGTGTAGTTGCATGGGATAATCAACTTTTTATAGGAACCGACGCGGGGACCATAATCGTAAGTCTGTTTATAGTTTTGTTTACTTATGAGTAAGTGTAGGTGCACTAAATTACAATATAATTATGTGAAATATAATTTGGACTTTCTAGGGTACTCCCTAGGGAATCAAAACTTTTTGCCCAAAATAAGAGACGATCCATTTATCATAGAGTATTGATAACATATTAAATAATATCACCATTATTACTATTGTGAGGTTTAAATGCTGGTTGGTAACATACATTTAGATGTAAAAGGTACGATGATAATTTACTTAGAACCTCTTTCGCGAAAAAATTAAATAAGTAAATATATATTGTTTTAATTGTTAATCCAGTTACTTAATTTAGTTGTACCATAATTAATTGATTATCTAGACTTAGAGTTAGCATTACTATGGATATTCTACTAAGTATTTAACATTTGTCCAAAGATTATTAGAATTAACTCACAAATTCTATTTTTTTCCATTTCCATTTATAGACAAACTTCTGTTTCATTTCTAGTCATTTGATGGGAAATTGTCACCGGGTCCAAAATGGTCCGCTCACGAGGTTCAGTTGTTTGCAATAGCAGTGGGGGAAGGCTACGTGTATTCTTCATCGAACGATGGCGGAATAAGAGTTTGGACTCCCACTGGTGAAAAAGTTGCTGAGCTCCCTGCGACTGATGCTGATATTGGTGCCATACAGGTTTTTGGTAAACACGTATACGCTGGCAATGAAGTTGGCAATGTAAGTAAAAAAGTATACTTAGTACCATACATTTCAATTTTTTTAAGGATAGGATCTTGCAGTGCCACCATCTCCTACCGCCCATGGACATCTGATTTGTGACTCCTAATAGGTCGGTAGGACCTTAAAAATCAGAGAAGGCCTGATTTCTAAGGGCAGGACGGACTGCATTTAGTTAGTAACTCCTGTTTATAAGTATTGTTAATCTTGCGGATAATATAATAATCATTTTTTTGCCTTACTCGAAGTTTGTATAAGTCCTTCCGGCAACCAAGACCACCATTTAGATTGGAATATAATTGATATAATGCAATTATCTTGAGGTACGTAGGATTCACGTAGGATTTGTTTACAGTTCAGAATTAGGTAGATGCAGACGACACAGTATTTTCTTTCCCAAAGTTTAAGTGTTATGTAATATCGCCTATGTATTGTATACCCAGTTACCTACTTGTGATTTATACTGTGACTCATTATATGCTCAAAACCGAGAATGCATTCCTGGCCGCGTCTGGCCGTGTCTGAACGAGTGACGTAACTTGAAAATGATGTAGAGTTTATGATGAAAATATGATCTAAAAACCATTATTTATTTGTCATACAAGCACATCCACATAAAAAATGGTATTGATTAATGGTAAAATCTCTTCAAAACAACCTTAATCTTATTATATGGCATAAAGAACAGAGTAGGTGAGATGCACAAGTTGTAGAATCGATAGTCTGTTATGCGGAATTCTAACGATGATTAGAAAGAAAGAGTCAGTCTCATATTACGATTAGGTACCAGGTAAGAAAGTGTAATATTCGATTTCATGAAACTGATCATGCCTACATGGTTAATTAAATTTCTATGATATAATCATAGTTGTCTATTTTATGTATCTATTACACCTATCTTGTTATATATCTTTTAAAGTAACTGTTACTTCTGCACTGTACTTGTGAGAGACAAACGTTTTACATTTAACTGCAACTCATTCAGTGATTTGAGTACCGTAAATCTGTAAGGTGGTCAAACTAATTTGTATCTACCTACATACTTAACACGTAGTCGGGTTCCATTCCCGGTCGAAGGAGGAACTTATGAGATAAATGTTTGTTCTAGTGATACGGGTACTTGTAATGTAGAGATTAGCATAGTGTTAGGTGCAGTGTGTTAACATTTATTCATATAAAAAGTTCAAAACTGCTTCTGTATGCAAAAGACGTTTAAAATGACTATTCTTATTAAAACAGAAACATAATTATGATTCCAGGTTATAATTTATGAAAATAATAAAATAAAAGCCAGATACGAACTCTTAGAAGAGGTGAAAGATATTCAATTAAGTATACCGTACATGTTCACCGCACGAGATCTTTATGTAACTGTCACTGAAGTTACTCCTGGTAGGTGATTTACAGGTTATTCTTATTTTAATCGATATAGAGATGATGTGGTGTAGAAAAAATCAAAAACTTTTATGGATAACTAATAACAGGCTAATTCTAAGATTTCCAAGCCAACTTTATTTTCTTTCAACACAATGGGCACCATTTCTTTCTTTCGATCTTTGCTGGTCTCTATACCATCTGATTCTATTAATCATTGTACCTATAATTGATGATGGTATTATTTAATTATTTCGTTTTATTTTTTAAAGCCACTTGGCTATAAACTGCTACCTATGATATTGTATACTTGGTACGGTAGACTCTGCCTGTAAAGCTAGGAGCTAGGTGCCCAGGTTCGATTCGTACCATGTCATTTATTTACATATGTTACATTAAAAAATATATGTATTGACTATATTGTTACATCTGCAGATGAATCTAAGACTCGATTTACAACACGTCAAGTCATGGAAGGACGAGCTCCTCTCGCAATAGACGGCTCATTTTTACTATTGACGGCTAGAGGAGGCAACAGTTTACAGCTGCATGAACTATCTTTAGAGAGTTGTTTTAAGAAATTCCACGAAGTGAAGGTAAATTCTATACGTACACGTATTAGCTATTTCATTTGAAAAGCAAGTAGGTACATGGTATAGGTGCACGGCTGGTCACTGTTATTGCTACTGATAGGTACCTAATGCCATTTTTTCAATAACTTTAATTGGGATTATAAATTTTACCCAAATACTTAATTTTGGTAGGTATTTTTTTCTGTTTAAGACTTCCGACATTCATTACCTAACATATCGCCTATCATAAATACCTAACGCCTAATCATTTCTGAATGCAATATTATTATTACGGATATTGGCATGGCAGTCGATAGCCGGAAATTTAGCAATTAGACTCAGATTACAGAGAAGCATTTCTAAATGCCTTGATTTTTGTACTATTGTTATAGTCCAGTCCATACCCTGAGATAAATGGTTATTTTTTAAACATCTACCAGTGGTATTATAGTCCAGGCCATACCCTGAGATAAATGGTTATTTTTTAAACATCTACCAGTGGTATATTTAGAGATAAGATACTGGATAGGGGTAATTACTCATAACTTTTTTTCACGCAGGTTAGTGATATGATATTGACGAGTCTATCTGCGAAAAACGGCTACGCTTGGACAGGAGGCTGGGACGGAACTGCACGACGATGGAAAATAGCTAATGATAAACTTGAAGCTGCGGGGGAGATAAATCTCGGCTGCTGCATCAATGCACTTGTCGCATCAACGTCTGATGATGCCTATTGTTTGTTAACTGGCGGCAAAATAGTTCATGTAAAAGCTGCATAATTACAGGCGGTTCGAGTAATTTGTGATATTTGTCAGTTTAGGTGCAATAAATATTTTACCACTACTTTTAAGCAGTTCCCTATCATTTACAATATGTATTACACATAAATCTCGTACATTATCTAATTAGAAGCTTTTGAAAAGGTCACTCCAGAGCCTCTTTGGCCGGGCACGGCTTTCTGAATTCGATAGATGATAATTTTATTTTTAACCATCGGCCATCGGGTTATACAATCCTGGCAGTACTGCTATTGCAGACAGCAAATTTTCTAAATTATACTCGTCTTTACATTATTTCTGATTTGATCGTATAGAGAAAACACGTAGGTACCTAGCGCAAATAAATAACACTCTTCTTGTCTAACTTTGAGCATTAGGAGAGTAAGTAAGTACCTACATTCCTATGTAGTTGCCTGACCTCTGCGTAGTATTAAAGTTATTAGCCTACTGTCATATCTATATAATTATATAATAATGAATGTGATATATGTCTGTATGTATGTACCTTATGGACTCAAAAACGACTGTATCGATCATTATGAAAATTGGTATTTATACGTATTTTCTACGGCTAAGGTTTGTATGACATGCTCATTGATGCCACTCGCCACCAGGTGGCATTGCAGACTAGCAACTTCTGCCTCGTTCAACCGATTGGCGATTGTCATGAAAATCAGTATGACCACGTATGTATTTTTACACAGAGGATACAAATATGATATTCGTATTAATTGAAGTTACAACCAGATGGCGGTACCTACTTAACTTTGTTTTAGTTGTTGGCGTAGCAACGCGCGCCGGGTACAGCTAGTTTAGTTTAACAACAGTAAAAAGCAATTATTTCTCTAAGGTAAAAACACATCAAGGTGTCAGATACATTTAGCGATTTTATTAATTTACCAGCTGACTTGGCGCACGTTGTTCCGCAGCACTATAGATTCTCGACAACAGCTCCACCTATCGGATCCAAAAGTATCCTATTTCTCAAGTTGGATCAAAATGCATAGGTGTGCAAAATTTGATTAAAATCGGCTCAGTAGTTCAGGAGTCCATCGCGGACAAACATTGTGACAGGAGATTTATATATATTAAGATTTATACATGTATAGGACAGACAGTTGACAGTGACAGAAGTTGACCTCACGATCTTATTGGGAGGGCTTTACATAGGTATTTAGTATTATTATTAACAACTGGTGTTATCATATTGTGCATATTACCTAGCTAGTTACTGTGCCTTTGGTTGAGTGAACAAACAACTCGCCGTGTCCTGTCGGGGGTTGAGATCTAGTTTTTGCTTGAACGAAGTTACTTTCGATTAAATGCGTACCTACTTGCTAAAAGTACAAAAGCATTTATTAAAGCAGTTTTCAAAAGTAAATGTTTAGGTATATTATGCTAATCTCAAACTTCGATTCCTTCATTTTTTCATCGTGTAATAATGTCATGGAATTAAAATTAAAATCGTATAACATGTTTATGTAAGTCTGGGCTCGTGAGTGTTCTTTGACGCTAGGAGCTTCATAGAGCGTTAGGGTTGGCGATAACTAAATACAAATTGACATGCAATATGTTTGTAACACAACAACGCGATAAACGTGAAATACGGAGAACTACACTATTGAAAGTGGCTGTTGTACCTGGGAAGAACGACGAGGCTGTCTCCTTCATCCTTTGTGTAATAAAGATTAAGGATCTTTAGTTTTAATATTGTTCAAGTGTCAATCGTAATATAACTTCTTTTACAGTAATGAGTGAAACTAGAGTGTAGTGATGGTTTCACAATATGTGAACATAATTATGGTAAGTAAACCTCTTTATTGTTTTAATCATATCTACAAAATGAAATATATGCATAGATATACTCTGTTATTACGTACCTATGACATGAATTTGTACATATGTAAGATTGAGTTTTATCAGTAACCCGATGCTAGAACGTAGGGAGTTATCTCCAATTCGTTGAAAGTGCACGCCACGTCTAATGCAGGGAACAGCACGGTTTGTCAGTATTAAATAACATACAGACAACAAACACTCGTTCATCATCGGATGACGGAACTCAACTCCATTGTGCTCGTGCACTCTTCAGTTCATACACGTTCATACATCAGTTGAAATAATAGCTTATTGGAACGAAACTTATGTTTTCCGCTTACAGAACCTGATTTCGAACTTAATTTTATTTATTCACCAGTTTCCGCCTGTGTAACACAGTGTAAACAATTTCTTTTACATTTTTTACACATTGTAATGAAACCGTTATTCTAATGTGACGCCAACGCCATCTAAGTTACGTTTTCGAACATTTGTATTAAAAAGGATTAACCAGGATTATCGCGATAAAAAGTATCCTACGTTTTGGGTTATGCACTATCCATGTACTATGTACATACCAAATTTCGTTAGTCCTAGACCTATGTAGGTACGTCGTTAGACACACGAAAGTCCGTTTTTGCGTGATTGGGGAACAAACTTACAAACATACAATTTTTTTAGATTTACAATAATAATACGATATGTATTTCAATTTCGTATTTTATTTTATCAATTCCTTATTTGTATAACTTAGAGCTTGAATCCAATCTCACCTTTAAGTAACTAGCAATGTACTCGTAATACACACCGGTAAAATCTGATATATAACATGTCACAGTGTTAGTTACCGTACTCCTCCTAAACGGCTGAACCGATTTGTATGAAATTTTGTGTGCATATCAGGTAGGTCTGAGAATCGGCCAACATCTATTTTTCATACCCCTAAGTGATAAGGGTTGTTCACCCTTAAAAATATTTTTTTAATTTTTTGATGAAATTTTTTGTTTTTATTTTTTTGTAATGTGGTATTAAAAAATACGTACAGCTCCAAAATGTTCACTCTTCTATCACCAACCCCTATTTTGTTATGGCCATTTTAGTAGGTTTAAATAATTTATAAGGCATAACAATGTTTGCCGGGTCAGCTAGTAATATTGTAAATGACACTTAATAATATAAAATATTTTGTACTTATAAACACTTCATTGTAACTATTTATAGATAAAAAGTAAGATAAGATCCCACACAATCACTGCAGGAAAAATCTCAGCGTAAATCTATAGGTACTAATATTATAAAGCTGAAGAATTTGTTTGCTTAAACGCGCTAATCTCAAGAACCACTGGTCTGATTTGAAAAATTCTTTTAGTGTTAGATAGCCCATTTATCGAGGAAGGCTATAGGCTATATAACATCACGCTAAGGCCAATAGGAGAGGAGCAGCATATACTATATTCTTCCCAAGAAGCGAGTTTTGCAGGAAAAATCTCAACAAAAAATAATTATAGTTTGTAAGTAGGTACTGAAAAATTCGGTAGATACAGTCATCGACAGGTAACTTGGCA
This sequence comes from Panoquina ocola ocola, assembly GCA_018249155.1. NCBI lineage: Eukaryota > Metazoa > Arthropoda > Insecta > Lepidoptera > Hesperiidae > Panoquina > Panoquina ocola. The sequence continues at coordinate 8,818 of DWKA01002869.1, forward strand.
AGACGTAGAAGGAGACATTAGATGCGCAGAAGTCGTTTTGCTCTGCTTTTTGTTCTGCGCATCTAACCGTCTCTTTCAGGTTATTGCCAAGTTCCTTGTCAATGACTATACCTAACTACGTACAATAATAATTATAATAGGTACATCAATACAATACTTATATTGATGGTAAATTATTATGTTTTAGGATGGTTTTAGGTATCAATTTAGACCGATTGAACTGCCCTTGAACCTGATTTGGTATCACAGGAGAATCAACTTATTATGAAGAGAAAATTGCAATCTATGAATAAAAACAACACTCCTTATTTTACACGGTTGTGTTCACTGAGAGCCTTGCCATTCCTAATTAGAAACAGTCAGATGCATTTCTTATTAGTTCGCTGTTGTCCCAACAGATGGCACTACTAATCATAACAGATGTTCTCGTGTCATGGCCTTGATTTTTTACTTCATAACGATTACAACGTGATTATTAACAGGGAAATAAACACGACTCACAATAAACAAAATTCGAGTACAAAAACTTGAGTATCTGTATCAAACAAAATGGCGGCAACCGCACAGTATATCAATAAAATAATATTAACGTCACGAAACCGGTATACATTACGATAGCTACCTTTAAAATCGTAAACACAAACTCCTAATACCTTTTATAGCTGCAACCTTGGCACGGTGTTGAGAAACCTTGACTTTGAACTGTCAATGTACAGACACACAGCTACACTCTCCCACGATTACTTCAACACTAGTATGCAGAGCGCACACCATACAATGACATAATATAATAACACACACTTGCTTATAAGCCGGTTACTAACAGATCCTTTATAAAGGACTTCGGTTTTATATCTACAGTAGATATCTACGTGTATCTTTCGTAGCACAATATAGTAAAGATAATGATTCTATGATAGGATATCTTTTATTTGTATATCTTCTATCTTCGATCTGTTATTGTAAATGTAAATAACTGATCGAAGTCTATTCGATTCGTTGTCGCGAGTGATTTCAAATTTGGAATTCATTTGAATGTTTTGACGTCTACCCCCTTGTGAAAGCGATCAAGTTTTTAAAAGTTATGGACCCAATCTACTCATAAACTTCTGAATCTGCGGTTATTTCTGTATTAATTATATTTAAGTAGTTTAGAAGCCTTTTGTTAAATATCGTTAAAATGAGAGATGATTTAAATATCAAGATTTTGACGGCCGCGTAGCCTTATTGGTAATGACCCTGTCTGCGAAGCTAGAGGTCCCGGGTTCGATTCCCGGCCGGGGCAGATATTTATGTGACAGATAAATATTTGTTCTCGGG
>DWKA01002870.1:0-10137 GCA_018249155.1 Panoquina ocola ocola
TTCAGCCCGATCCGTCCAGTGGTTTGGGCTGTGCGTTAATAGATCACTATGTCAGTCAGTCAGTCACCTTTGAGTTTAATATATTATTCAGATAGTAATAAGGATCAACAATTTATCTCACTGACGTCAATGTACTTTTATGTTTACGTGACTGCATACAAATGCGCAATCTAAACCAAGAATTTTTATGCAGAAAAATACTAACGCTAATTTTAGCAAACTGTGTCGAGTTGTCGGCCCGTACCCTGGTATGGGAACGCATTTGGCAGGGTACACACCGAACCCTGCCTCGGTACAGACACTGGTACACAACAGCATCACAATTTGGCACTGCAGAAAGTACATCGTCAGCTGAGGAATGTTGTAAAGATAGCGAAAGTCTGAGCCGTAGTTTAAATAAAATGCGTCTTCGTAATACAGCTGCAAGAGACATTTTAGTTATAGGTAGGTATAAATTAACATCGTAGACAGGCATTTACTTATCCTAATGAATTAGTTAGATAGCTATGTCATGGGAATACATATTTATCATATTAATGAACGAAGCCATAGATAGAAAGAACCAAGTGGAAAACATTTTAGGATAAATATTAAATAGTCGTCCATACTTATTATGTTCTTTTGTTCTTACTATAAATAATTATTATAATAAGTAGGTATGTAATTAAAGTGGACTACCTACTTACTTTAACTTCAGTCGAGCACATATTTAAATTAAAAGAAAAGAAAAGATTACCTCCGGAGAATATTTCAACCGCAAAAGTAAATATACAAGAGAACACGCAAAAGCCTTTTTCAGTTTTTGTTCGGTTATTATCCTGCAGTCGCCTAACGTCCCGAACGGTACGACGAAATGGTCCTCAAAAACTTTGAATCTGTAATACGGGCCTGTGAGGAAATGTAAGTAAGTATAAGTAGGTGTGGTAGGTAGGTACTGTATGGACTCAATAATTTTGAAGGTACTTACCTATTGCCAGTGTAACTACAAATTAAGACCTATAACCGCAATTATTTTGCACGAACCAATAGCAGTCTTCGAAGCGAGTAAACCCGGATTCGTTTCCCGGCCAAGGTAAAAATTTTCTTAAAACAATCAGATGACAGGATTTAAATACTAAGTATGGTAATTGGGTCTAAAAGATTTAAACAAACCTTTATGTATTCCGGTAAAATAAAAAGCGTAAGCAATTATATCTCCAGCGGTGGGATCCATATTAAAATTTTCATCGTCAGTGAAATTTATTTTTGTAGTAGACATCATCCCTTTTGGATCCGATTTCAATTTATAATTTGCACTAATTTCGAACGCTAATCCCACAAGTCTTAAAGCAATAGTTTGGTGGAGCCACGTAATATAAACGCATTGTTGAATATTAATATGTATGTACAGCAGATATATCCAAGTGTATGCGAAACTCATTTGATGGAGATAACTAGAACAATGATATGTCAATAAGTGTTGTTATTCTAATTAATTTTTTGTATAAAAATGTCTCTGAACAGAGTCCCTATGGTGGGGGAGGGGCGGCTAAAGTAGATGTGACACGAACAGCGGCGAAGCGCTCGGAGTTACGCGGCAATTCTTATTTATCAGATAAAATGCGGCTTATAGAGTCAATATGTGGCTTATGAAGTCAACATGCGGGCTTATGTAGTTAAGGTGCAGTTTCGGCTCGTTGATACTTGGTTTTTCGCCAGCCCTTCCTAAGTCAGCGCAGACTTTCATTTATTTAAACCTTTTGTAATAAACCCTAACTATTATCTTACCGTTTGTCACAACACTTAATTATAACGATATTACCCCACACCATGAACACTGTATGGAATATAGTGTGGCCACAAATTATGCACGCCACTAGGATACCTAGTCCAGTACCATAGTTCCGTTTCATGTATAGGTCGTCTATAATTTTGTAATGGCTTCCAAGCGACACACATAACATTAGCGACGAATAAAATATAATATCGTCTGCATTCATAATAAAAGTATATTTGTAAACTTTGTTTATTTTATTTCCTGTTCATTTTGATTAGTTTGACAAATTGACGTAAATAGTTCACGTTGTTTATGCCAAGAGCAATAATTCCACATTACAGCTATTATAATTATATTATTTACCATCGATTAATCATATTTATTCTGTAAACAAGAAAAGAATAAATCATTAATACAAAAAAGAAAAAATGGATTTTGCTCGGATTTTGTCTTGGTAGCATTAGCCAAAGAAATCAGAGAAGGTAGTATACGTTCTATACTATTACCAGCTGTTGCCTGCGACTTCGTCCCCATAGTTATGGATATATGAAATAGTGCACCAAAAATGAAGGACTTTCATACAAATCTGCTAGAGCCTTTAGATCTCCTTAATCCAGCCTCATAGCAAAATCCGTTCTTAGCTGACGTCTACCTCTAAACTACCTCCCTGCCAAATTTCCAAATTTATGCAAAAGGGTATAACCATATATCTTAGAATATAAGAATAAAACGACATTTTGATTAAATAAACAATTTACTACACATAAGGTAGGTTCACAATAAAAGATTTCTAACAGAGGTATCAACACAACCGCTGTCTGATGCAGATCTTAGCCAGGGTAACTTACTTTAAACCTCATTATTATCTAAACTGCGAAATCATTTCTTTAATTTAATTATAATGTAGTGCAGATTAATTTGTGCAAAGCAATTTATACACAGTGGTAGCTATATAAGTCATAACTTGATATAACATTTGCTTTATATAGAAACTGCAAATCATTTATTTACTTTAAGTTTACAATAGTTGATATTCTTATTAACCAGAGGAATATATATTAATAATTAACGAATAGTAACCATGCTATTGACATACACAAGTAACTATTTAATCTGGTGGAAACTTACTTAAGCTTAAGGACTATTTTAGGTAATTATATAACTATTATAGTTTTCCTTAGTATCTTTTATACGTAACAGATTAAGTTTTATGAATCTTTAAGCAAAAATATTCATTAAAATCAACTTTTATGTTATTGCTATTAAAATAAAAGTTAATATATTATTATTACGGTTATACTTATGTATCTATATTATTATTATTTTATGAATGTCAACTGGAGTACATAATTATTAAAAGTATACTTATATCTAATATAATAGATAATTATATAACTACAACTGTGTATAGATAAAGTATAAGTAGTTAATAAATGCATTATCATTCAAACATTACGATGACTAATTTGGCATATGGGAATGTTTAGAATTTCCAACATCTATTTGGCCTTCAAAGTCCACTAAAACTGAAGTAACTACTAATGGCTGTATATTAATTTAAATTTGATCACAAATAATAATAATAATAAAATGGCAGAAGCAATAATAAAATTATTAATAAAATAAAATTTGTTCGTTATATCCACATAATGGAAAGGAAAATGTTATCTGCATGAAAATATGCACACTATTAACGAAAATTATCACATTAGATAGAATGATGATTTTATCACATAACTAACCTATAATACTGCTCAAACTGATAAATAGCTATTACATTTTTATTTATATAAAAAAAAAACAATCAATTACAGTGTAAATTTAATTGACTAGCACCTAAAACTTTATTCATGATAAGATAGATAGAACACATAAATAGCAAAAATAAAAATAATATAATTCTATGACTATAAAAAATATACTAATAACGAATTGTATTTAATGATGAAAAACTAAAATAAAATGTTTAACTTGTGATTCTCGCCGAATTATTACAATGTAGGTAGAGTAACTAAAATGAATAAATTAATCACATCATGAAGTATTCTAAGCGCACTAAAATTCACTGATTATATTATATTAATAGTAAGGCAAACTTCTAAATTATAGCAACAGCGGCCTGCGTTCGAGCACATTTCCTCACAAATCCCTGATATAATTTCACAAACGCCTTCAAGGAGGCTTGTATATTTTTCTTCCTAAAACCTCTTGATCATAACATACTTAACCAGATAAATTGGAATTCGGCTTACAACGGGAAATCTAGCACACTATATTTTCTATAATTCTATATAGAATAACAATTCTATCTACCTAAGTATTTGCAAAAAGCATTGCAGTCACATACGCGCTTTTATGACCTAAATCTCACTTTATTGATCAATACTTCGTATATAGAGTGGATACAACAGTACTACATGAGGTTACATAATAACAATATTATATACTATTCATGAATTAAATTAATATAGTAGTAGATAAGCATATTCTCTATTGCGTTTGTATTTAATATTGGTAAGGATATTGATATAAAAATCATATTATTCTCTCATTGTCGTACGTAATATCCTCGCTATATAATTCCATGATGTGTTCGCCACTTCCATGCCAAATATTGCTATATAATTGCGACGCAATGAACGATTTATGCCAATTTTATATAATATTAAATCAACACCTTCAAGAAATAGTTTCTCACAATAATATGTATATTTTACTAAAAACATTACAGTCATATTTTATACTCTTAGCGTCGCAATTAACGCCATACTCTTACTCATTTTGACACTTCGCAACACTTTTTACCGCCCATTTCTGATGAGAATTACTATAAAGACTTACTACAGTATAATCGTTACACTTGACCCTACAGGGATGCATTATTGATATAATTAATCAGCTTAACATTAACGTACTAAATATGAAAAATTATTGCATTAGATTTTTATACACATTTTATAATTACAGTAAACACGTTACTTTAAATTTTAAATTTAAAATAACTGCCCACCCTGTTACCTAGCCCATGCATGCTGTCCGTTTTACGTTGAGAATCCACAGAACTATGCGATGGAATGAGGCGACATGGGAGGCAGAAATTCACCGATAGGATTACTTAATTTTTGCCATTTAAATACCGCTATTCTATTCATAGGCAGACTATGAGTATGTGAGACCTTGAGCTAACAGTACTTAGGGGTAGAGCCCAAGTTAATCAAACTACCAGTTTGTGTCCATTTTTCTATTGGCAAGTCTATGGACTGCCTCATTTTTAATTCACTCTTTTGTCGATGGTCTTTGACGCTTGTTGAAGCTTTTTTTAGATGGTTCTGGGCTATAGCCTAAAAGCCCACATATGTAGTCCGTTAATCAATCGGTTGATTTTTTCTAACATGTCGCCTTGTTACCACGCACATAGTGGATTCTCAATCTTACGAAGTTACGATTACTATCGATTCCACCACTTAATCTCAAAAATTGTTTCATACCATCGGGCACAATTTCTTTCATATCTAAAGTAATTGAGTACTTATTGACATAGTAAATGTATGAAAAAGTGCTATACCTAATACTTAACACGTAACACAAAACTTACTATTGTTATTTACGGCTAAATCTGCATCAGACAGAAACCATTCCGAAATCAAATTGCATTGCATTGTGTTATAAAACATACAAATGCCATCTTAGACAGATACAAAAGTTGTCTATGGAATAAGTATGTAGTAAAATAAATTCCCAGATAAATTCATGGACATAAAAGTTGTTTAAAAGTTCTATAAATATTGATTTTACAACTATTGTTATTTTTATTAACCACACCTAAATGTTGTTAGAAAAGTATTGCCTCTATATATTATATGAAAAGAGAGTTTATTACACCTACTTACATGGGTACCTATTTAAATAAATAACATTGAAACTTAATTCATAATGATTAACACATAAGAAGGGTTTTAACATTTAAGTACCATTAAATAAATAGTATATTACCGTCGACACGGCACAGCAGTACGCGAGAGGAACATACAAAATTAATAAGATTGCACAAGAGAGCCACCACACAACATAAACGGAGTTTTACGTAAATTATTTTTATACATGTGCAATAGTCAGAAGTATAACCGAAGTGCTAGTCTCTAATTACATGTAAATCGATTAAATTGAAGCATTCTATATTTTTTTTATCATTAATCCGATCGCATTTAAATATTTAAAACGTTCTAAATTTTATTAATGTGATCATTAAGTTACAATTTTGTAATTTCGATCTATTGCACAAACACATGTAATATTACGCTTTTACTACTAGATTTATACGTTATTAGATTAGATTTTTACAATACCTACGACATAGTTAAATACAACATCCAGAACGTTATGTTAATAATTACAAAATGTAATCGGTGCAAACAATTACAAAACATCATCCACAATCGAAAGTCACTGTAGGTAAAGGAAATCTATACAATATAGATATTATTATATATAGTAGTAATAAATTTGTTCGGTCCTATCACATGGATTCGTCCAACGGTAATAAAAATGCGGATAGCATTCGTTTAGTTAATAATTGGCAGTCCTAATAGTGGCTATAGTCCTTAGCACTACAGGCTCTCGCTAGGAGCCCGGCCCTACGTCACACGACGCTAGCACGCTACACTAGGCGACCCCTAACATTATACCAGCGTCGCCACGTCAGCTTACGATCCATGCACGTGCTGCGCAGGCGCAAGCAGAAAAGTAACGAATATTGTCATTTGAGTTTAGTTTTTTAACTGAACAACAGTTCGTCTAAAAAATTAATTTAACAATGATTACAATATATTAATTAAAAAAACAAAATTTCTTGTGTCAAATAATTTCATCACTACGATCAAATTTAGAAATCTGCACAACATTTAAATATTGCAAGAAACTAATTATTTCCTACATCCAAACGACAATAATCAAACTTGTTAGCTATCATAACGCATCATATGCGTCACTTACGCGCTCTTTTATTACGACGTCTGCGCTACACATACATGTATCATCCGCTCACGTTATAGAAACGGTGGTGAGTAGCCCATAAGGGTGTTAAAACTCGAACAAAACATTAAACTAACACGTTTTACACGCTCAATGTCCATTATTCACCCGCGAATCATTTATAAGCCCCGTCACTTCGCCACGTTTTCCGTTACACTTTTTAAGATATTTTTTTATTTACGCACCATCCTTCGAGTTCCCTACACGCATTAGCAATTAAAAATTGAAACTAGCGAACCTCAGTATAAATGTGTAGATTCTTGAGTGAATTATACTGCGACATCTTTCACAATACACATCGACAACAATTTCATAAGGTACGCATGAAGACATAAGCTATGGTATAAAGACGATACGAGGCACAACATGGTGAAGCATTCCATTGAAGAAATACTGACATTGAGTATATGTATGTCATACTAATGCCTTAGCACACAATTAGTTAAGTATTTCAATAGTATATGTGCGCGTTTCATATTATTATTATTATTGCAATTTCATAAGGCAGCCATTCAATCGAGGTAATGACATAAACACTCAGTAACTCATGTTGTTGGCTTGAGGTAGATCGCAAGAGCTCGAATTTAAAGTACATAATAGGCACTGCTTTCATTTAGAATTGATCAATCACTTCAATCTGAGAGATTTTTAATATAATTCCTTTATATTCACCAAAGACGAAATCATCTAAAGGTAAAATGTTACTCATGTGAGTAAATCACTCTAGATAAACTTCAGTTATAAGCCTAATTTTTGTTGATCATCAGTTGACTTGGGTCTAGCACTGATTCCTATAACAAATATACAAAACATCAGTCACTAATCGTTTAGACAACAAGTGTTGTATCTTGTAATCTTGTACAAACATTTTCAAACACATTCAGCAATCTTTTCTCGCCTATTTCATTTAGACTATTCAGACATTGATATGAATGTACTGAATAAGAAATAGTCCAGAGATTGAGACTGGCCACAAACTGTAAATAACATTTTAACATCATTTCTATATTTGTAGTAGTGATCAGTGAGAACCCATCATGTATACCATAGATTAAAGCAGAGATGAAACATCGACAACCAACTCCATAGTCACGATGGTCTGAAATCTGGATTAGAATACATCATTTTTAACTTTGACAAATTATCAAACTTAGAATTTGGCAATTTAATCAACTTTCCAACCTATTTGATTTTCACAATTAAAATGTTATGAGGAATTTTCGACGCTGCATCATATCAATAAATAATCTGTGGCATACAGTCACATCAAATTCACTAATCCTGATTCTAAACAAGTTTTAGGTGCACTTCACACATTCACACGCGACATCACTATGACGTCACACTGAGCGGGCTTTGCGTAGGGGGCGGGGCGAGTCGTGCACGTTCACGATGACGTCACACCGAACGTACGAGTTGCCGTGACGTCACACCGAACGTACGAGTTGCGAAGTCACACCGAACGTACGAGTAGCGGTGACGTCACACCGAACGTACGAGTAGCGGTGACGTCACACCGAACGCACGAGTAGCGACGTCACACTGAACGTATGAGTTGCGAAGTCACACTGAACGCACGAGTTGCGGTGACGTCACACCGAACGCAAGAGTAGCGGTGACGTCAGAGTAGCGGTGACGTCACACCGAGCGGGCGAAGCGCGGGGCGCGGGGCGTGTGTGCACGTTCCGCGCTCACTTGATGAGCTGTGCAGCGCTCTTGGAGCGGCGGAACATCTTCGCGCCCTTGTTGGGCGCGAGCTCTTGCTAGTTGCCGTTCGGCGCGATAGGGGGCGGTGGGCGCGCGGGTGCAGCGATCTCCTTCGACCCGTCCGTGCCGTAGATCTTGCCCGCCTTCTTGGCCATGGAGGCGAGTAACTCTTGGGAACATTTGTGGGCGGAGCGCAGCGATACCGCCCACTCTTTCAGGCCGATCTCATCCTGGGAACAGACATGTTGACAAGCTTAGTGAGAGAAGTGATTTTATATTCAATTAATAGTCAGTAGTCTATCGATCTATCTATCTTGCGACTGCCATTACCATTCTACTTAAACAAACCACTCACAGTATTAGTAAGCACGATTTTCGTATCGTTCCTCGTCCTGAGCACGATGCACTGCTCGCCCTTCATGGAGACCAGGTCTGAGGACACCTCCTCGACGGAGTCCAGCAGTATCATCTCGGGCTTGGCGCTGTTCTCCAGGTGTAGTTCAAGCCGGTTGGGGTACAGCTTGGCGTAGCGCGTCTGCCACGCGCTCGCGAACGGTCCACCCAGCTTCTTTATGTAGCCGTGGAGGATGCAATCCGATTCTGGGAGAAAAACAAACACGATTTATTAGGCGAGTTGTAAAATAAGCAGATTTTTTTATTTTCTATAGTTTGAGATCGTTACTCAAACTTGTTAATGTAATACAATATTAGTGTGTAACTTTTTAAACTTTTTGTTTGTGGAATAAGGAAAAATGAGATCACTATCCCACCTTTAGCCAAATTTTCTGAAAATTCGATAGCGGCATTCAGGTTGAGCCCGACGTCAGCCGTGTTGCTACAGATTTACTTTGCATATTTTTTGCTTTTATATTTTTCTACTTCACAACGCAGCTAACAAACAGTGGAAAAAATATTCATGGGAAGTTTCAAAATGTTATTACTTTAAACTAAATCAAATAATAACCCTTCTCATCCGCATCAAACTTCTGCTTCTGCTTGGCTTTCTTCTTGAGCTCCATCTTATCCGCCTCCTGGTTGATGGTCTCGAACACGGTCTCCGCCACCTCTGACTGCCAGCGCTCGGAGATCACCAGCGGGAAGTCCTTGTACTGCATCTGGTCTGTTTCAGTCAACTGCGGTACAAAATACGTATAATTATTAAAAATATACCCACAAAAGGATTTTGTATTGATGTGAAATATTTACGTGTCAGTTAAATGAAACCGTAGGTATCTCTCTGTTATGCAAAAGGGTCATGAGGGCGAATTATACAGTCTCAACTATCGACAAAGCCTTACTCACTCGTATTACTCAATATAACTATGAACCAGTTATACTCATCGCCACGTAACTTGGCAAGCAAAAACTGCCGACCCGATTTTCATAAAATTTGGCACACACATAGAGAGCAACTTGAATTTACACATAGGATAGTTTTTATCCCGGAAATCCCGCGGGATCGGTCAAATTCGATCGGTCAAAGCGCAAGTCAAAATTCTAAGTGACCTTTTTTATATCGGAAATACCGCAGGATCGGTCAAATTCGATCGGTCAAAGCGCAACCAAAAATTGTAAGTGATATTACCTTGATCCCCTAAGTGTTCCTTACCTTGATCCCCTTAGTATCCTCCTCGTCAAAGCTG
>DWKA01002871.1:0-10136 GCA_018249155.1 Panoquina ocola ocola
GTTGATAGATCACTATGTCAGTCAGTCAGTCAGTCAGTCAGTCAGTCAGTCAGTCACCTTTGAGTTTTATATATATAGATAGATTGTCCAGAGTGGCCTCAAATAGAATCTTATTTTGGACGATGTATAATACCAGTTCTGTTATTATCTCCAAGAATTATTTTTATGATCAGTACCCGGGTTTTTACAGTTATTACAGTTTATTGCGATGGAGCGTACAGATCGATTTTGTTGTGTCCAAGAAAATAAAGAAAGGCGGCCGGATACTAGCACTGGGTAATGTCAGCCATTTTATTTTTTAAGAAGAACAATCAACACTCAGTTTTATTTCGTGTTAAATAAAACTCTCTGTGCAAAACACATATTCTGATAGACAAGCCGCTGTAGAAAAGTAAGGAAATTATTATTATAAGTAATATTTCTTTTATTTAGATGCAAGACGAAAGAAAGTCACTAACAAGAATGGGCATTCTCCTTTCATAAGTTTAAAGATGATGTTGCAAGGGCTATCTGTTTCATCATTTTACAATTTTTTAAACTATAAATACTAATGTATTTATTATAATATTTATGTACAATTACCCTAGTTACTTTAATGAAACGTGTAACAGGTATTGTGTAACCTAATATAATGCATATCGGTTAAAACATTCCTTTACTTTCCATGCAAATTTAAATCCGTTTTGAAATATAATCCATCACGTGAATATTATGTAACGTAACGCAATTTATCCGACTTTAAAATAAAACAAGAGTGCCTCAAAAGTACTCAAAACAAAACATTTGCTCTTGATAAATAATATAAAAATGAAGCCGGCATCAACGAAGAGAACGTCGCGGCAATAAACCTGTCGGTTTGCGTTCGCAAAGCAACTCGCGGAAACCCTGAGTGGCGAATGGAGAAAATTTAAAATGAAATTGCACCCCTTTTAGAACGTGACTGAGAACGGTGGCGTGAACTTTCTTCCAATGAATTTTAATTTGAGACGCCATTCGTAGCATCCTGACTAATTAGTTGCTGGTTAATTGATGTAAAGTTAGTGCCAATAAGTATTAGGTTAACTAATTGTGGATGTTGTGTGAATCTAACTAGACTTTTTTTTTATTTACTAAGGCGCTTTTCCCACGGAGCAACTTAAGTTGAGGTAACTGTCCACTTTTAAAAGTTTCCTGTAGAAAGTTAATAGTTGCTATAACATTCACGGTTGCCGCAATTTTATGGCAATCTGTGAACGACACTGGTATTTCCGGGCACAAGAAGAGGGAGGGAGGGTGTAAAATCAGAAACCGGCAACTTTAAAAACCGGTATAATATTTACCAGTTTCTAGTTGCGGCAATTAGGTACTAATCTAGTCATCGATTACAGCAACTGAAAATTATTGATCTGTCTTGTTATGGGCTCGTACAACTTATACTTCTAGCCTAAACACTTTGTGACGGTAACGAATGAATACCTAATTATTTGGCACTAAGTACCTCGTATTTACAAGTGGCTTGCTATCAGAAGTACTTGCGAACAGTTCCCGCAGGAAAATGTTGACCTACTTACCTTTTTGTCCCCTCGACACAGTCGCTGCTTTTTCTGACTTTATCCTGCGTACATCGTGAATATATTATGTATAAATGACATAATCTTTATTCAAAAGTAATACATGTCTTTATTATTCTGTATATAATATTATGTTTTGTAATATATTTTAATGTAGAGCAGATTTTTTTCTCTGTTGCTTACGAGTTTATTTCAAAAGCCACTTCGCCGATTTTGAACCGTGATAGTGAGACAAATTATATTTTCACACATGATGCATGTTGCCGCTATAACAACAAATATTTGTGGGGTCTCCCATCCAACAAACGTGATATTTTGCCTCGATATCAATAACGTCAACAAGTAGACATTTGAAATGTTTCCAGAATATTTATTAGTTATACCTATCTATACTCATTTAAAAAATAAACAATAATGTTATTTCCCTGCCGTTTCTTTATGTAAAAATACGGTACCCTTAGTGTGCGAGTCCCACTTGCACTTGGCCGATATTTTATTTTGGTTCGATGACATGTTTGAAAACTCAATCCGTCAATATAAGATTAAAGTAGCGCTACATCTTTTTCCCGCAAGCGATTACCAGCACAACCGCAAAAACCTTAAAAGTTAGTAGATATCCGCTATGAACGGGGTTTTAGTCAAACTTTCTCCTATATTAAAGTAATTCATATTAACTGACTGAAATACAAGATTAGCTTGCGTTCAACGTGACGTCATAGTGATTCATATCCTTATAACAACGTGGACGAAGTCGCGGGCAACAGCTCGTTTATGTATAAAGTAACGTAGAAGTTATTGTTTGGAAGCTATTATACATACAGGTATGCAGATTGGGTATTCTAAGCTGTTCCACGTCTAATATAGACATGATTCTTGACCTTTTTAAATTTAACTGGATAATGTATTGAATCAAAAACACTTAGCTTCCTTAATAAAATAACATTGCCTAATTATTTAAGCCTTCGAGTGACCTCTGATGGCAAAAAATTCTTGAGCGCTTCTGTGCTTCGGAAGGCACGTTAAGCCGTTGACCCCGGTTGGCAACATTATCATAGCAGTCGTCAAACCATGTCGGATGGCCTTCGGACGGCTCAAAAACTTCCGACAATTGGGTTAGTCACTGACCGCTTCACCAATCCACATTGGAGCAGCGTGGTAGAGTATGCTCCAGGCCTCCTCACTTACAGGGAGAAACCCATGCTCTGTAGTTGGCCGTTGATGGGTTGACGTCAAGTGTTTAAGCTATGGGGCACATAGGTATAAAAGACCGTTAATGTTAATGTCGAATGATATTCGCGTAGACGAAAATCTGTTGTGAAGAAATAAAGGATACAAGTAAATATTTGTTGCTTATTTCTGCTGACAAATAGTTCCACTACATTTGGCTGGCAATGTGAAAGATTAAGAGAGTCTTGCAAAATAAGATTTTCGTTGCACTCAAGACAGTAAACAGAGAAGTTTCGTGTCATGAAAATCTTGATTTTTGGCACAAGCGAGGCACTACTCATAACTTTAAGTCGATCGATACTATCACCTAGTTTTCATAACACTCATTCCTGAAAATATTACATAAACAGACAAAAGGTGAATTAATATTTTTTCACGTTGAAAATATTTTTTCAGGTACATACGAGTGTATCCTGCGTTTATTTTTTTAACTATTGTAAAAGTTGAAAGTTGTACTTTATACGTTTTTCGCGTGGGACACCTTCACTTACCTTATTCCTGATTGCCCAAGTGCTGTTATGGTGATGGTCCGAAAGTATGGTATCCAAGAAAATTTATTTCATAGGAGAGCATATTTCTAATCACGTTTAGCTACTCAGTAGCTAAGTAAGATTTCGGCTGAATGCATACACATTACACATAAATAATGAATCGAGAATCGCTGGTTCATGTAATAGTTCACCTATTTCAAATGCCTTATAGAACTTACAAGAACTAAGTGCCCATTTTCTTCCCAAGGAATTTTCTTTTCTCTGAGAATCGCAATTGTTCGAAGAAAATCTTTGTTCAGATCGTATGACAATTATTTATTACTGGGTACCTTCGAAATAACGTGGATAAAATACATCGACGCCGAGTCAGCTAGAATGCATTAGAGAATTGCGGTTGATAGGTATGTTATTTGTGAAAGTAAACAAATTTATATAATTGAACCCCAAGTTAACTCTGCTTACTGAAGCGTAGTAGTATTTCAGTCATTTGCTATGGAAACTTAAGTCTATTCGTAAAAGTTGTCCTGTACTTCATAAGTGAGTCATTTTTTTCAATGGCTATTAAGCAAAGTATTATAGAATTTAAATGAAAACCTTCCTAAGGAACCTTTTCAGTTTGAGTTTCATATTATATGTTTGAGAAGAATTTGATAAATATTCAAAACCAAAATCAAATCAAAAGTATTTTATTCACCTGGGTATCACTGATACACTAAGCTTTTTGCTTTTATTAACTGTAATCTCTAAAATATTTAATATTTTTTTTGTGTATGAAAAGTAATTTTTACCATAGGAGATGAAAAGAAATATTTTACAATTTGTAAATCATGATTTTCACGACAGAATTAACTGCCATCACCCGCGGAGCTTTGTTACTTAAATTGACATAGCGTTTAGGAACACGCTTCTATTTTACTACAACTATAAATATTGCGACAAATTGTATACTATCACGCTATTATTTACTTTTAAACGTGAAAAGCACGTAGAGGTGTTTTAAAGTTCATTACTTAAAATTTATTATTACAACTTGAATATTACTATTTACAAATAGAAGTAACTTTAACACGTAGAATGTTAACTACATTTAACGAGAATTAGTAGTTAGCACGCGATAGGGAGACTTTATAACGTTTCATGGTTTCAAATTTATTTCGTCACTGGGAAAGCCAGTTTACACGTTCTTTAGACTTATTTAGCTAGTCCAATAAGGGAACGTGTAGACACTGCGCTGGAAATGTAATGAAATTCTTACCCGTCTTGGATAAGACATTTATCGGCTTTTTATTGCCAGTGCAGACAGACGGCACATTCGTTTAATAATTTAATTTAATTTGTAACACTCCAAATTGGAACATTCTCTGGATAAAAATATGCAGGAAGTGTATCCAGCATACGAAATATCTATAGATATATTTCTATCTATTTATTTCGTAGTCGATACCTATTTAACTCCTAGAGTACTGAGTAATATGAGTAACTCGCATGGAATATTTACCTATATCAAAATAGTATAATTCTCGCGGCAAACAAACCTCATAACTTTAAACACAATTGCGGCTGCATAAGTAAAAGATAAAACCCATTAAACTCCACATTCGAACTGTAGTAGCAAAAGCCCGCTAACTTTTGACACAAAATAGCATACGGATGTCAGGCTAACAACAGCGGTCGGATCCAATCACATATTGGCGCAGCCATCAATCGTCGCAGCGAAGCAGGCAGCAAACAGAACGCCCTTTGTTTCCCTGCCAGCCTACGCGGTGCAGCGATGTCTTTGTTTACCCCATTGTCGGGGTAAAGCAATCTCGCTGGCTTTACAAGTAAATGCGAATTATTCACTTATTTACCACCAATGATAAATATGGCATATAACGTAAAAAGGATGTATTAAACCACGGATTTTATCGTTTCCCTAATGACAGTTATAAAAAAACAGAGACCAAATTATTGATCACACAATGCGCTTACAAGAACCATAATTTCAAAGTATTCAAAAGGATGTCAATTTGTGTTTATATACCTACCAAATGAAGTGCGTCACCTAAGCTTAATAATATCTTGATAATATCTGTAACTAGCATTCGCATCACAACAAACAAGTAATTTAAACACTCATATCATAACACAGCTTCCGTACCCATTCTCGTATTCCGACCCCTTTATCGGGATAAAAGGTATCCTATTCCCTTTGACTTATAATTCACGGTAAACAAGCATTGACCTTCTCAGTTTTTTGTCTTTGCGGGACGTTAAAGGTACATATTAATCAAAGCAGTTTGTAGGCAAAATTCCAAAATATGTTTTGATCTCAAGATCAAAAGATAATAAGAGCGATTTCCATTGAACCTAATATATAAAAACATCTGAATATTAAATGTATTTCAATATTAGGATGTAAATTTGCATAGCAAACAGGTAGAATAACAGTACGTTCTTACATTGCGAGCATAATAAGGATTGATTGATTGATGTGAAATGGTACACCGTTCGCCATAGTAGGTACAAATTGATGACTAGAACCGATAGATTGAATAGACAGAGAGCCTTGCCACAAATTCAGAGCGAATCGGTGGGCGGAATTCATGCGTAGATACAAATTATAGTCATAAACAGCGGTTTGTGTTCGGCTACCATTAGTATGGTAATAATCCCGGAAGCCGGCCCGCTTATCGTGTTATGGGAGCGCGGCGTAACTTGCGATTGACGGAGCCAATTTGAAACGTTTTGGCAAACCGTGCATAAAGTCCTTTGATAAATCAACTAATGATCAAATATTTATAAGCTAATTTCACGATCTTCCGCGGCCCAATATTAAAATTACTATGTATTTATGAAACCATAATTAATTGAGGCTTTGTGAAACGTTTTCTTTAAAAAATTTACACAAGAGAATACTTATGAATCGATTTATCTTAGTAAGTAGATACACTTGAAAAAAAATACTGCTATAACATCTACCAATCCATACTGGAACTCTAGTATGCTCTAGGCCTCAGTTACAAGGAGAGCCCATTTACTCTAATGGGTCGAAGAGGCAAGCAATAGATAGGGCATAAATCATATTCCATTGCATACTTCAACAATACTGGTTTCATTTTTATATCGCGTGTAAATAATTCCCCAGTTTTTATATAACTGCATACCTCCAGTTTAACCGCTGTGATTCTAAAGAGAAAATCTGCGAATATAAAAATTAGCGTACTTGTTAACAACAAGCAAATGTTCAGGCAACATTTGTAATTACGGTACTGGGTACAGGAAAAGTAGTCTCTAAGTCCGCGGGACTTTTTCTTTACATCTCTCCTAATTATGTAGGTACGCAGTTCTTGTCTTTTGTGTTCTTTCTTTATTTTAATTGCCATAACATTCTTCCGTGTTTTTGTAGGATAGTAATGTTATATTGTTTAATTAAATAATATTCGTATATTGATAAACATCTTTCGTAGCCATTATAAGAATAAGACAGGATATATTTCCCAAATAAACGGAATATGTTGTGAGATATTAAACAAGATTTTCAATGCTATACCTTTCACATTACGTGGTTAAATAAAGATTTTTTAACTTAACGCGAAAAATTACAATAAGAATCCGATTAGAAACATGGAACGCAAAATGCAACCACCTGGCGTTTTTATGTACAAATTTTGCATGCTGAGCATTTTACGAAATTATATGGTTGTAAAATGTATGTGAACTTTACCTGTTTTATGTCATTAAGAATGAGAACTCGACGCTGAATAGTACTTAAGGACAGCTTAGGTATAATATATTATTTTAAGAATAAGCTACGTACCGTGTAAAACCAACTCCCAGTCATCTAAATATATTTTTTTCTTACTTGACGTTTTTAATTAAATTATTCTCAAGTCGTTAACCTTGCAACTAAGAAAACAGCGTATTTTATTTCTCCCATAACTTATCTAGGGATAACAGATATACCTAGTATTGCAAACGATATTCAATCACATATTGATACGAAATGGGCGTGATAAATCATTCTAATATTTAAATCACCGCCATAACTTGCAAGTTAAACGCCGTTTTTCCATTTAAAATTTTGCAGTTGAGAAATTTTGGCGAAAACCGCATGAAGGTGCTTAAATTTTATGTTAATGTCTTCCTCGCTTAGGTTCAGGAGCATTTATTTTAAACAAAATATTTGGGTTTTTCAGCTACTGCACAATTCTGGCTAAACGCGGCAAAAATCCTGTGATACTTGGTTATGTTTTCTTTGCGTTTTAATTAGTTTTTGTTTTGTGGTTAACTCTCTTCATAAAATAAAAATTAAGTAGTGTGCTTCGATAAAACTTACTATTATGATTTTACTATCTACTATTATATCATGACGTAATATTGTCATGAGTTTAGCATTAAAACTCTCTTAAAAGGTATGAAATAAATTTTAAATGCTTTGTCGAAGTAAATAAACAGAATAATTAATAAGCCTTGTATAATAATAAAGGGTCTTTTCTTCATTCTTTTAAAATTAATTAATTAACTTTTATACTTTATTTGCGTACAATTTGTAAGATCTTTATTGTCTTTTAATTATTTTTAAACATAATTTGTCTCAAAATAAAAGCATACTGTAGATAAATCAAAGGACATTGGGCACTTTGTATGGGTATCAGGCCCTCAATGAACACTCGTATAAACCATAACTTTGATATTAGTGTTATAGCTAATTTCAGCAGAAAGCAGAATATAATGATCATTTTGTATCCAGGTGGTTATTTTGCGTTTAGTAAATATTTTTATACATAGAGGTTTAATAAGAAAAACAAACCATTAATTTTTAATTATTCGGATTTATTCAGAATCATATGTTAATAACACATTATCTAGGAATTGGGCAGGTGGATTTATATTATTTTCATACCTTGCCCAGCCTAAAAACCAAACCACTGTCATAACATGAGCACAGCAACCTACTGTTCTCCGGCCAACAATGCAGTTGCAACAATATTGCTTAAGAGCATTTCTTCCTTCTTCCTCAGTATTGAAAAGAATATAAACATAATATATTTTTCTGTTAATATGTCTGCTCTGTATTTTTCCTCTCAATAATGTGCAATTGTTGGCCAAAGAGAACCCTTCCAATAGGTTGCTGGCTCGTTCACTGCACACTTCTATAATATAGGAGCCATCAGACCTTGTATGTTCCCCATAATATGAGCGAGCCTGTTTAATTTGATACGTGCCACATGCTACTAAAATTAAGTCTTGATATTCTAACCTGGGAAAGGATACATTGTTTATGTTTACATTAATATTTAGGAACTGTGTCCGTCTCCTATTTAAATTATTTGTGGTGACAAAATCAGCCAGATCATTATTTCTGTTTATATTGGATGTCACTACATGAATTATTTGAGTTGCATCAGTCCTGTCTGTAATTCTTTGGTGAAACTTATTTATCAACGCTGCAGCAACACGAAAATCTGTCATGGCATGTTGGGATGCTCTATTGAAATATTCATGTTTTAATAATTTATAAGATTGTTTAAAAATCCCATTAATTGCTTCCACAACCCACCTACACATAGTTACAGTTCTCGACTTGTTTGCTGCAGCTGTTGATAACTGAATTTCACCTTGTTCCCGAGAGACAGGAGTGTGTACCAAATAATTCATGTTTTGTAACATAGACACACTATCCCTAAAGCCCCTATCCAGAATAAAAACATCCCCTGGCTGAAAATATTGCCTTAATGGCTTGGATTCATCATTAAATTCTTGAATCATTATATCTGCATCAGATGTTGTAGCTGGATAAGGGCCTAATACATCAACAATGTATCCATCAGAACATACAATGACAAAAGGCTTCATTAAATTCCTATACTTGTGCAGTGAGTATGTATTTTTTTGATAGAGATAATTTGAACTTTTTTGGATATATAAATATGTGCCATCCATTATTACAATTGGATGTTGATTCTCACCACCTAACAATGCATTAGGAATTAGTAAATTCCGAGCAGATATTTCTGCTCTAGTTATGTGGGTTATTCCCAGATGTCGTGGAATGAAATCTTCTTCCAATATTTTTCTATCTTTTCCCATCAGCCTTATTAATGTTCGACGGGGTACATTAATTAACGTAGAAATTATTTCATCTGAGTATCCTGTTCTCAGTTTTAATAAATATGCAGCAAGTGCTAAAGCTCCCTTGTTGCTATTCATTAGCATTGGTACTTCCAAACTCAGCTCTCTAAACTTTTCCCTTGATAAGCCAATCCAGTACCTCAGTATGTCATCAGACATTGTTTCCACATTTGCTAAGTCCAGTACTGATTGTTGCTCATTAATAAAAGATGCAAAATCCTCTATCTGTTCTGGAGAAAAACTGTGAATGGGCTGAGCTAATGTGGCTAACTGTTCCCAATTATCATTATGGAGATGAAAGTTGCATATGCGAGATGCTAATGGAACATAAAACTTATAGTCCTTAAAAAGTTTTATTCTTAACCATTTAGGAACAATTAATCTCTCATCTGAATCACACTCGGGAAAAAAACATTTTTTTTGGCTACTTGATGCTCTTGTATAATGAGGCAGATCTATTGTTCGCTGACTAGGCAATGGAGGTACAATGTTGCCTGAACGTCTATCACTTCGCTGCCAGCAAGGATGACAAATCTTATCTGATGGTTGTAACTAAAACAAAGACCTTTAATTAGAATATTTTGAAACAAGGTATCTACTGAGAAATAAGCCCTTCACATAAATTAAATTATTTTATTAAGAACCAGTGGCCCACCCTCGCTTCGCTTCGGGAAATATCTCCTATTCATCTTAGCGTTATGTTATATAGCCTATAGCCTTCCTCGATAAATGGGCTATCTAACACTGAAAGAAT
>DWKA01002872.1:0-10136 GCA_018249155.1 Panoquina ocola ocola
GCTGTGCGTTGATAGATCACTATGTCAGTCAGTCAGTCAGTCAGTCAGTCAGTCAGTCACCTTTGAGTTTTATATATACACACATATAGGTTGTATCATCGATCGTATTAAAGCCATAAAGTTTAAATCTGTTTATTTTAGAATACGAAATATTAGGAATATTATTTTACTTTGTTCATTTTCACCTTATTTGAACCCATGAGACGACTTCAAATATAATAATATACGATAACATTCTGTGGCTTTATTGCAAAGTTACAGTTTCTTCTAGAAAACCCGTTTACCTAAAATATCGGAGGACAAAAATTTTACTCACGGTTTACAAATTACATCTAAAATAGTAATAATAAAGCTGCGTTTATATTAGACACGGAAAGTGTCTAACACGTTACTTGTCTGTAGATGTAAACGCAGCTTAATACATGTAAAAGAAACCTTACTCATCATTAAAATATAAGCAACTCCATTGCATTACCACCGGGGAAGACGAACCTGTTTATCTACATCCATCCCAAGAACAAGCATCTTATATAAACAGCTCACTGTCGATAACTTGGTCCCGACAGCGCTGCACAATATTAGCTTTGCTCGCTTCCACTTTCAGCTATAAACTCAAACAAGGATAGCGTTCAAGTTTCCTACTCCTAACTTATATCTATACCAAAGCCAACTATGTAGGTAAGTGACAAACTTTATCCTTTGATAATAAACTTTAACTTAATTGTGTACAGTTTAATTTTCATTGCGACTAACATTATTTTGCAGCGTTGTTGATAGGTAGGATTTTTACGAAAAAATGAGGCAAGTAATGAGGATTATCCTCAATACCTTTGCAACGCGATTTCCTGTTTCTTCTGCAACGCGCGGAGAATACGATTTTCATTGCTCAGCTCCTAAAACAGATTATAACGGTTACTCAACCTAATCTAGAGCCATCAAGACGTAACTTGGCAAGAGTCTGAAAGAGACAGTTAGATGCGCAGAACAAAAAGCAGAGCAAAACGACTTCTACGCATTTTGAATGTAAACGGGTACACGTGATTTGTTTTTTATTAACCGATATTTCGAACCAGTTGCATGGATCATGGTCACGGTAGGACGTGTACCCGTTTACATTCAAAATGTCTAGTAACCGCGACGATATAAGTTTAAAGACTTCTACGCATCTAATTTCTCTTTGAGACTTGCCAAGTTGACAGATAATCGACAAAGTTTAACAGAAAATAATACGCTGTGGAAGTAAAGAGGCCTCTTAATTTCGGGCGAATGACGATCCGTCAATCGACTAATCTCACGTAACCTTGCTCAACGTCGTTCGATCACTTTTAACTGGAACTGACACAAAGTCGTAGAACTTCCGATAACTTTGTAATTGGTTTGTGTAATGGTACGTAACTTTTTGACAAATCACAGTGCGTGCAGGATTAGAAGTTAGAACTAACGAAAACAGCCTTATTTATAAAAATAAACTAATCAAGTATTAGAGATTAATTAGCTAATCACTCATTTACTTCTTAAGCGATGTGATTTTTGGCATCGATGCTGCCATCTAGCGCACCATTACACATCGAACCCGGCACTTCGAGTACTTTAGGCTTTATTTGACACAAACTAATTCCAAGATTCAGTACAAACCTGCAGATGGTAATGCGCATCGGCCAACTGGTTCTGCAGCTGTTTGACGCGGTGCGTCTTGGCGGAGAGTACCCGCTGCGTGACGTAGCGGTCGCCGCGCGCGCCGGCCGACATGTCCGCGGGGCTCAGCCGCTTGCGCTTGCTCAGCAGGTTGAGCCGCGAGCCGCTGCTGTACACGCTTTCCAGGGAGCTTCTGGAATCAGAGAGAGTAAAGTATCATCATCATCATCACCAGCCTTTATAAGTCCACTGCTGGACATAGGCCTCCCCTAACATGCGCCTCTCCGACCGGTCCTGAGCCTTCTGAATCCAGCGGGTGCGCGCTGTCTTCTACAGGTCATCAATCCACATGGTCGGGTGGCGTCCTGTTATTTCTATAGTCTATAGTCATGGACAAGTACCTAACTTGGAAAGACGTAGACGAGACATTAGATGCGCCGAAGTAATTTTGCTCTGCTTTTGTTCTGCGCATCTAATTGTCTCTTTCAGCTTTCTGGGGCCTAAAAAATTAAAATAATTTTTGTCAAGCCCTAATGAGACCTTGCGTCCCGCGGCAATTCAAATTTTAAAAGGCGCTAATGCGTCTATAGCTTCTGATCCTAAGAAAACGGCAGATCAGGTTTTTATCCAAACAAGAGATTTTCAATTCAATAAATTTAATATACCAATTTCGGGAGGATAGGGTGCAAATCCAAGTAGGCTTAAAGGAGGACATACTAATTACATACTTACAGTGGGAGGGGCAGCTGCATGCACCAGTCATTAAGAATGTTACAATATCTGTATCGCAAAACGGGACAAGACTTCACCAAAACTACCAAAACCAAACATTAAATCTAAACACCAGAAGCTTACCTATTTATTCATTACGATTGGATGTTCCTTACTATCAGTATCATAATAAGTAGGTAAGTATCGATAATTATTATAATACTGGGTAATATCGGTACAAAAATATAATAACCTACATATACCTAAAAAGCTGAAATATTAAAATGTCTTACCTAAACGTATTATTATGCCGAGTGACTTTCCTCGTGTGAATGCCAACGTACTCTCAGATCCTTAGCCACCAGCCACTTACCTTTGGTCCTTTCGTTTATCTTCCGGTATAAGACTCAACACTGACATTCTTCACAAACAAAAACCCATTTCTCGTACAAAACTCTTGTAAATCTCGACTCGAAAGCGAGCCGCTCTTGTTTTCGAACCCTTGTTGTCAAGTGCGTTGCTAGGCAACGGTGACGTAACAGTTCAGGATCTATAGATTTTTTCACACGCTCAAACATTTTGTTAAAAAGGTTTTATGTTATCTGAGAGGTTTTGAAGATTAGGTTAGCGATTTATGTAATTTAAGGGGTGTGTAGCATAGAAATTATTTGGATTTACATGGAATTTTATTTATTTCTACGCTAGTATATGGTTTCTCTATGCTATGGTGTTTAAGTAGTGACAGTAACTTGTTTGGACTTTGATTTCAAGGGAAAATATTATAATACTGTGACCCAAGGGCTTTAACTTTTTAATAAAATTGTTCTGAGGGGCAAGGGGTTCTGAGGAAAATATTCAATTAGAGTACAAACACTATTTTTATAAATTATTGCCTGCCCTGTCTGTCTTTTAAACCTGTGAAGTTGTGAAAGGATTGCAATTTAATTTGATAAAGTACCTGCCTAATTACTCACTGCCGCCCACGACTAATGAGTGTGTAAGCGTTTAATTAAACTTACATTACGATTTCTAATTACCCTACAGCTAAGTGATTTTTAATCTTCAAATTAATAAAGCACATTCGCTATCATAGCGGTATCAGTTACTAAATCCCATATGTCCCATAGCAACGGTAGGTAGGTACATAATATTGTATTGATAGATCAGTTTCATTTAGATTAGAAAATACACAGTGAAAGGCCTTGCACTCCAAAATAGAAATTGTCAAATGCATTACTTACAAGTTTAAAGTTGTCTAAGAGATAGCGCTACTATCGCTAACACTAATAACATTAAATGTCCTTGTATGTCAGAACATACAATTTTTACTCTCAACGAGGTAGACATTTCACTTCAAAATTTCAGGTTTACCAATTAACCGTATAAAATAAAAGCTTTGAAACGTATTATAATCTGTGATGCTGGGTATGGCTAGAAGTAAAACACAAAAATAAAACAAAATACTTTACTTATTTAACAATAATATCTGTACATAACAACACAGTACCGTAGTATTTACATCCAACAATGAATTTCTGGTACATATTTCCAAGATTATTATAAAACGTAATTTAGTATACAAAGGTTTAAAACCTTAGTATAAAAGTTCTAGCGTCGCTAGCTCCGTACGAATACATGAGACGCATATTGTAAAAATAAATAACTTTCAATAATAATTAATACCAAGACTAATTATGAGTCATTTACCCTAACCGAGTACTCACTTTTAATGCCATCAAACTTTTGAATAGAAATTACCTCGCAAGAAGCTAAGGGTATCAAAACTTTTCAAGGAACTGAGGTCAATCGAGGTCATGAAGTTTCCTATTCTTAAGTTTGATTACACTGTATGTATATTTGGTTACGCCCGACTTCTGACTTCGGTCTTTCTGGGTTTTTATAACATCTACACTTGCATATGCATGTATAATGTATATGCAATCACCTATGGTTGGTATTTTATCGCCACATGCGTACAAATTAACGCGTTACAATCTTACAAACTTTTTTAAGTCCTGGTAATTTGTGTCAACACCATAATTATCGCGTTAATTTTTTAATTGCTAAACAAAATATAATGACAGTTTAACGCATTATAACGCAGATGTGGCATAATATAATCAACGTCGCATATTTCTTATAATAAAATTTGTTTTTTTTTCTAATAATAATATGTATAATTCAATATTAGCCTCGTAACAATTTACGGTAAAAATAGATATAGATTGTTTTGATTCTCTGATCATAATTATCATAAGATGGTATGGCTTGTTTCATGTCCATAATTAAAAAAATTAAATAGTAATTTCTACATTCTGAACAGAACTTGGGGGCTTTAAATTTTTACTTAATAGTTTTAAGACAGTTTCGTGGAATAACTGTCCCTCAATCAGTCCCGCGGATAGGCTCAGATCTCAAGTTATAATTTTAAAAATTGGCCAAGTTTCCCTACCTATAATAGCCAGCTGGCATAATATATTTATATAAAGACTATGCGCGCACAACGATTCATTTTGTTATCATCATGTTGTTTAATTGTTATATATCCAATAATTTATCTTTATTTCAATTTATTAGCTCGTTGCGCGCAACGCCTAAGGAATACATTTGGGGAAATGTTTAATTACATTAACACTATAATTAAGATAACTATTTACAACAAATGATTACATCTGAGCGTATCTAAAATATTAAAATTATACAAAAAGTTACTGTAGGTGCGGACGAGATCGAAAATAATAAAAAAATAATATTGTGCAATTATTGCGTTGATATAATATTTGTATTATAATTATGCCTCTTTTGTAATCGATCGATTGTTTCGTCATCAAAAATACTAGGTATATTTTCACTTTTCATAATAATATAATTTTTACAGTACATAACAATTTTAACCTGCTTTGTACAGGAAACTCACTTTAATCAATCTATTATTTTGATTCACATTTCTCAATCTACAACTGTCCCACGACGTGAGATTTCAATGTATACTTAAGCCAACGAAAAGAGACAAACTTCATGCTTTTTGATAACGAACTTTAACTAAATTTCGTAAAGTAACATTTCCGTTGCAACTAACGTTATTTTATGACGTTATCCATCGCTTTTCTCATTCAAAACTCAACTAATATTATATTAAATTCAAAGTTAATATTGGTATTAACTGCAATTTAATATAATAATATTTGTCTTGTCCGTTGGCTTCCCTATTTCTTAGACATAGTCAATAAATATAACAACACTCATAATACTAATGGACCCGTAACCTAGGCAATGATCCCGCTTGGGAACCGAGTTTCCGGGTTCGATTCCAGACCCAACATTTATGTGACAGATAAACATTTGTTCCCAAGTCACGGGTCTTAGTAATAATAGTCATGGGCACACAACTTAGCAAGAGTCTGAAAGAGACAGTTAGATGCGCAGAACAAAAAGCGTCGCAAAACGACTTCTGCGCACCTAATGTCTCTTTTCGACTCTTACCAATTTACTTTCCTATGTCTATACTTGTGTGTTGTTCAAACCACCCGCGAGAGGGACTCCTTACGTACGCGGGTATGAGTGTATGAGCGTATTAATTTATTCTATTTTTATTTATAATACTCTATCCTATATCTTAGGCACAGCATCTTTATTCTGTTTCTCCCAGAGTCGGTAGTACAGTGAGTTGTGGTTGGTTATGAGGTCGTTGTGGCGCCCTCTCTCGGAGATAACACCATTCTCTAGAACTAAGATCTCGTCTGCATCAGCTACGGTGGACAGCCGGTGCGCGATACATATCGACGTTCGGCCCACTGTCGCTGCTTTTAAAGCTTGTAGGATTGCCTGTGAAGAAATATTGTAAATAAATATTATAGGTGAGTCTTTTACACTTTTGGAAAGCCTTCGGGTGGCTTAAAAACTACAGACACTTGGGTTGACTACCAACCCCTCCACCAATGTGCACTGGAGCAGCGTGGAGTATGCTCTAGGACTCCTCAACTAGCCCTGTGGACTACTAATGAGTTGACGCCAATGATGACTGTATATCAGGGTTTCCCAACCTGGGACCCCCGGGGGTCCGTGGACCTGTCTCAGGGGGTCCGCAGACAAAAAATCGCGCTATTAAATGATTTTTTGCAAATAAAAGTATGTGAGCAATTTTTTTTTATATTCCTGGGGGTCCGCGAATCATAATAAAGTGGCGCTAGGGGTCCGCACTCGAAAAAGGTTGGGAAACGCTGCTGTATATAGTCAATCACACGTAACTTGGCAACTTTGAAAGAGACAGATGGGCAAAGCAAAACGACTTCTGCGCATCTAAAGTCTCTTTCAGGCTCTTGCCAAGCAATTTGACTTGCCGATAACTGTATGTATTAGTTAAAGACGGAGTCTATGATGTCACAATACGTCGTTGTATGTAGTATTGATGTCTGTATCTATAGTAGGAATTTTAATTCGATTCCAGATTTGATTTTATTAAAATTATATAAACATAAAATCGCGATTGTTCATCGATTATTGTGTTCATCACTATTAAGTTATATATGGTATCATTATTTTGAAAATTGACAGTAGCTAATGTCAAATGTGATATCGAATTAAAATTCGGAGTATATTAGTTGATGACGGAGTGTATGACGTCACAGTACAGTGTATAGCTATACGTGTACGTACATGTTCGGTGAGCGAGTCG
The DNA here is from genome assembly GCA_018249155.1 of Panoquina ocola ocola. Lineage (NCBI taxonomy): Eukaryota > Metazoa > Arthropoda > Insecta > Lepidoptera > Hesperiidae > Panoquina > Panoquina ocola. The sequence continues at coordinate 7,022 of DWKA01002872.1, forward strand.
AGGCTGGAGGTGGCCTCGTCGAACACGATGAGCGGCGTGTCCTTGAGGATGGCGCGCGCGATCGCCACGCGCTGCTTCTCGCCGCCCGACAGCTTCAGCCCGCGCTCGCCTACTTGCGTGTCGTAACCCTGCCCACACACGGACACACACATTGTTATAGTTTGAATTTTTTATTTAATACGCATATTGTTAAAGTTAAACTTATTTATCAATCAACACTATCCGACACCACATACGCAGACACATATTGTTACGGTTCAACTTATTTATCGATGTACGAGATAAATTTTTCAGCAATGATACAAAAGCCGTCATATTTTTCGGACGCCATCTTGGAAAAAACGTCTTATGTGTACCTTTGGATTACAATTCAAGTAGTAACAAACGCCATCTTGAAAAAAGGCTTATCTGTAACTTTGGACAGTCACGGCGCCAATTAAAGTAGTAGCAATGCCAGTAGCATGAGTGGTAACGGTGGAATAAATTAATCTAAACATAGCCGTCATACAGTTTCAATGTTGCTCCCCAATACTGTTACATTGATCCTACCGACTGCGCCACTCGTGTTCTCTTACACGAGTTGCTGATATGTGGCTTCCTGAATTAGGTTAAGAAGCATACCTTAGGCCAGGTTTTGACTGACTCATGTAGCTCTGCCAACTTGCTGGCCTCATACACCTGCTCGGGCGACTTGCTGAGGTCGCCGTAGTGCAGATTGTGGAATATCGTGTCGTGGAACAGCACGCAATCCTGATAAACACACAAATTTTATATTATATACACAATCATTTTATTATATTACAAATAAATAAATCAAAATTGGAATGGTTGTTTGTAATATTAAAATAACGGCTTTTTACTAAATGATTAATTATGTCTGTATACACGGTATATTAGATTTTTTTTCCCATTTTTTTTGTTTGTTCCGGCTAATCTGCAACTACTGCCAATATTGACGGAACTTTCGCTGGCAGATAGCTTATGTAATGAGGAGTAAGATAGACTACTTTTTTACGTTATAATTGTTAAATACTTAAAGAGTACAGAGTAGAGACAATAAAATAAAGCTTAAGATAGGCTACTTTCATTTTAGAATTGTTAAATACTTAAATAATGTTATACTCGTATTTACAGATCGCAAGACGCGTTATACCTGAGGTACGATTGCGATGGCTTTCCGTAAGCTGACCAAGTCTAGCTCTCTAATGTTCTGTCCGGCGACGAGTATCTCGCCCGACTGAGGCTCGAAGAATCTGAATAGAAGTCTGACCATTGTTGATTTCCTGAAAACAGACGCATACTTAGAGAGTAAAGTTTTCGACCCACTTGGAAATCATCTAGAGAACAGTTCAGAAGTATTTGCCTACTCGCAGTATGTCACAGGTGTCCCATGCAGAGGATGATAGACTATCGGCTCATTTGCTATCGTTAATCCACAAAAATGTGATTACGCGCGAATTAGTCGTAAGTTAGTCGCCGTGAAAGCCGAACTAGCGGAAAATCAGCGATGGATGTCTTCTGACAATTTTATGCTGATCTTGTTTCTTACAATAAAGTTATTTTGTTTTAAATTTCCTAGAAATTATTCGGCAGGAATAAAATATATATATATTGACACACTACTACTTTCCTTATTCTCCGAAAAGGCCGGCACTTGATGCGATGCCATTGATTTTCAGCGACGACGTCGCGTGGTGGCAACTAGTCGCTTACGGTTTTGTCGTCATTGCGAATAAACACTTCATTAATTTATTCATTCATTTATTAAGTAATTCATCCATACGTGCATTCATTAATAATTCGTTCATTAATTATTTCATTCAATCATTAATTCGTCCATTCATTCATTAATTGAACTCACCCGCTGCCCGAGCCGCCGACGATGCCGATCTTCTTCCCCGCGGGTATGGAGAAGCTCAGGTTGTTAAATATGGGCTTCCCGTTGATGTACTTGAAGCTCACGTTCCTAAACTCTATGGTCGCCGTCTTGTTGTCCACGCGCAGCGCGGGCGCTTGTTGCTTCTCCTAAACAGATAACAATATGCTGCTGGTTTTCAGTGTAAACCTTCATGCACGTAGTTTGAATACGTCGGGGTATATAGCAATAATACAGTATGGACAAGCAGATAAACCTTAGAGCACGCAGTTTGAACATGTTGAGGTGTATAATAACAATATAGTATAGTATTGACAACCAAAAGGTTGACTCCATATAAGACGAATCGGTGAACGCACACATGTAAGTATCGTTTACACACACGCCCAGCATGGTTTCAAGTGCATAGACCCGTACTGGTGTGTGCGTACACCGCTCTGTCCATTTTTATATGAAATCAAACTACAGTTCTATTATACTAATATTATTAAGAAAAATGATTTGATTGTTTGTTTGAATTGAATAGGCTTCTAAACTACTAGACCGATTTTATTGAAATTTGACAAGGAGATACTTCGAGACCCTAGAAAGGACACGGGATTGATTTTATCCCCTTAAGGGGGGGGGGGGGCGAGTTGACAATGTACTACATTTTTACAGTAAAACAAGCGCGAGTATACCAGTTGTCTACACAGAGGTAACATCACACTCGGTGTGCCACTCACCCGCACCCGACTCTCAACGGTCATGAGCGTGAACATGGTCTGCATGTCGACGAGCGCCTGCCGCACCTCGCGGTACACGGAGCCGAGGAAGCCGAGCGGCACGGACAGCTGGAACAGCAGCCCGTTCACCATCACCAGGTCGCCCACCGTCATGTTGCCTGGCATCATCATCATCATCACCATCATCAGAGAAGATATAAAATGATAATGTACCCAATTTTGTATCGGAACCTAGCGCGCCACTGCGATATAGTAATTATTACTCTTAATTTTTTAAGATACCGCTACATTATGTTCGGTTGACAGTCATTTCTCGATGGTAAAGGAAGGTATAGTCATCAGTGGGCAACTTGGCAAGAGTCTGACAAAGACATTAGATGCGCAGACCTCGTTTTTCGCTGCTCTTTGTTCTGCGCATCTGTCTCTTTCTAATTCCTGCCAAATTACGTGTCAATGACTTTAACTAGTATGCATATGTGACGGAACCCCCTCGGTCGGGGTTCCAATTTCAAAT
>DWKA01002873.1:0-10135 GCA_018249155.1 Panoquina ocola ocola
GGGAAAAATATAGAATGTACATACATACTTACAACCCCTATTTAACCCCCTTAGGGGTTGAATATCATAAAATCCCGACTTAGTGAGCATTTACGTCTCTAAAAGAACCCGCATGCAAAATTTGAAACTCCTAACACTAGTACTTTCTGAGATTTCGTGATGAGTGACCTTTCGCTATTACCTATTATATTACTAGTGGCCCGCCCTCGCTTCGCGTCGGGAAAAAAAAATCTCACTTCCATACAAACTTTTAACCCCCATTTAAGCCCCTTAGGGGTTGAATATCGTAAAATCCAATCTTAGTGAGCATTTACGCCCCTAAAAGAACCTGCATGCAAAATTTGAAACTCCTAGCGCTTGTAGTTTCTGAGATTTCGTGATGAGTGAGTGACCTTTCGCTTTTATATATATATAGATTAATATGTCATCAAATCTTGCACAGGAATGACTTCACGTCGTATTGTGAAGTCAATCATAATTATTATATCCTTTAACCAATATGGTAAAATTATCAAACATTTTTCAAGGAACAGGTCAATTGCCTATTAGACGAAAGATAAGATTAATTGTTATTAATTTTGTAAGGTGTTCCTTACAAATGACATAAAAACAAACATTTTTTTCAAAATATAATATATGTATACACCATCAGAAAATGAAACCTGGATTTCTTTGTAGAACTAACTACATAGTATATTTAACAATGTTTAATGTCTTTTCAGTAAAAAGTGTTGTCTTCAAGAGTCTTGTTTTGTCCTGGTGCCTAATGCGGATAACTCAATGGAGAAATTTACATTTAGGTATGTCATAGTTCATAGCACAAATAAGGCTCTGTTTAATTACATAAGGTTTTATCTTAATAAGTAAAGTAGTTAATGCTTTTACTAGCGCCTTTTTCAATGCGCAGAGAGAACGAAACTGAAGCAGTTTATTTTATTTACGGTTGCAGATTGGTGGATGATAATTTGTATGAGGTATTGAAAAAGTTGCTATTACAAGGTCCAAAAATATTGGCAAGTCCATGCATTCATCACAATTATAATGTGTGTTTAGCAAAGGGAGATCTCCCGGCCGAGCGAGATGAGTTGCTCTACTTGTGTTCGGAACTTGCGTTGTAGAAACTTCGATTGATTACATACTGATTTCTGTGGCAGTCACGCAATGGCGCAGTCAGCTCGCTTGGGCGCCTGGGAGGCGCGCTTGGAGGCGCTGGCGGCGTCCCTGCGCGCGCACACCGCTCTGATGGCGCGGGAGGGCGCCGCTCATGTGGAGAAGAAAGAGGTGAAAAATATATTATTATTTACATCTATAGAAAATGAATGACCAAAATTCTTTTATTAGTGATTCTTACTATTGAAGGAAACTACTAGATTTTTAGTAATTACTGTGTATATAACTTCAATTAAATAGTCAATCACTACATAGTATAAAATAAAGTCGCTTTCTCTGTCCCTATGTCCCTTTGTATGCCTTAATCTTAAAATCTACGCAACGGATTTTGATGCGGTTTTTTTTAATAGATAGAGTGATTGAAGAGGAAGGTTTATACGTTAATACGTTCACAATTTTTCTGTAGTGTATTCAGTATCAGCATTGCACCCGTGCGAAGCGGGGGTGGGTCGCTAATTAAGTAATAAAGCTGACTGTCTAAAAGACTAATATTAGTTTGTTGGTATGTTTGTTAGAGTCAAATCTTGCTACCTGAATTAGGACTACGGGCGGGTCACTAGCTTACAATAAAAAAAAAATTTAATAACTATAATATCAAAATTTTCTAGGTGGTTCGCAAACTCGGCGAACTCTTCTCTCTCCGGCATCGTCTGAACGTGGATTCAGATCTCCTCGACACACCTGACTTCTACTGGGAGGAGGAGCAGCTTGAAAAGCTGTATTCTAACACTGTAGCCTACTTCACTATACCGAGGCGGACCAGGGTGAGCGACTATATAGTAACTTTAAACTAGTAATCATTCTTCCACAGTCCTCTTACTGTGAAATAATATTGTAATCGGAATGTAACTTAGAGTCTGAAAGAGACAGATGCGACCAAAAAGCAGAGCAAAACGACTTCTCTCCTTCATCTCGTCTCTTTCAGACTCTTGCCAAGTTACTTCTCAATAAGTATAACTAAATACTAGAGTATTTACTAACATAAGTTACCAACTAACTACAGTCCAATTTGAATTTCGTCAAAGAGAAGAGAAGTACTTCTCCTTATAACCTTAAAAAAATAGCAGCCATACATTGTACCAGTCAATCTACCTGGAGGGGGGGGGGGCTTCCAATAATCCCTTAATAAATATTAATTCTGCTCTTCTGCTGTCTCCAGGTCTTAAACGAGAGAATATCTCACTGCGCTGAGCTGCTAGAACTCCTGTCATCATGGGCAGCAGACCGTCACCACGTGCGCCTGGAGTGGATGATCATAGCGCTCATCCTGGTGGAAGTGTGCTTCGAGCTCCTCCACGCTGCCGAGCGGTACTTCCCCCATGATAGCTAACATGCGGATCCCACGGGGTCTCACCATACCCCGTTGGATTTGCAACTGGGGTCCCCAGTCGAGTTAGATATAGGGTGCTGTGAGAATTTTGTAGAATCCGATTCAGTGCGTCCTAGCTCAGTGGAATTAGGATTAGCGTTGTGCAAAGCTTATTATTATGGTAACTTGCGTCAGATATTTTAATCTGTAATATCAAAATTTTTATATAATATATAGGTAATAATAGAAGTAAGGGTAAACCTAGGTTTACCTGGGTATACCTAGTATTACCCAAGGTATTTGGGTAATCTCCGAATAAGACTCCCACTCACTAACTCACCTAGGTGTACCCAATGATTACTGGGAAATAATATTTGACTCAAACCTAATCCATATTTTTTTTTAGTTTTCCACACAATTTACATCACAATAATGTAATTCTGTCACGAATGTCGACGGAACCCCGCTGCGCGGGGTTCCTTTTTCGTGAATAAAAAAAGAAAACTAACGAACCTAACCAAACTAACCACCATTTCAGTTACAAGTTTTTTTTAATGGCGGGGGGCTTCGCACCCCGAGCCTCCCTTTGTCGAGGGACTTCGTCCCCCCCAACCCCCCGTTTATTTTACGTCAAAATTTGTTACGTTACGTTTGATAATGTTAAAAGTTATTACTATTTTTTAAACAATAAGTAATAAAATGTCACTTGATCGATTCGATCAAATTAGGGTTTAATAAAGCAAGCCAAAATCGAATAATGCCATAATTCAATTAGTATTTTGTCATTTGAATTTTGTACCAAAACAATCTCGTAAAGCAGTACGTGTCACTGAAATGTCATATCTAACATTTCCCAGTAAGCATTGGGTACACCCAGGTGAGTTAGTGAGTGGGAGTCTTATTCGGAGATTACCCAAATACTTTGGGTAATACTAGGTTTACCCGGGTAAACCTAGGTTTACCCTTACTCCTAGTATTACCCGTAACATACCTATTCTACGTTTATTTATTGATATGAGTGAAGTAAAAATGTTATTGTATAATATTTCACTTCCATATAATAAGACTTCCTTATGTGATTGATGGTTTTCTTTTAATAATAAAGATATCAACCGCGAAAAGATAAATAACAATAAAAAAAGAAGGGAAAATTCACGAGCCCGTGGGATTACAACGTTTAACGTCTCATTCATGCGGCAAGATGGGGTACCTTGTATTCTTATTCACGCATGCTATAAAACCACGTAACTTTTTTGCGTAACCATAAAAACTAATTTGTAAAGTAACTTACGAAGAATCTTTTGAAGTTATACTTGTTTGTTAAATCTGTTACCTAACTTACTTATGCCAAACAATGAAATGAGTCTAAGAATAACCCTGTGTTTGGAAATTATTGAATCAAAAGATTATTTAGAAGATATTTGTTAAGATCATTTCCTTTTTCCAAAAGCTTTCTAGAACATATTATGTATGATATTCTTTAATACATTAAGTCTTGTTAGTCTAACCATTCTAACTTTAGGATTTTTTGATTAAGATTTCAAATTGTTGACTATAACATTGAAAGAATATATATATTTTTTTTATTATTGCTGTCCCTAAACATTTAAACTGTAACGACGAGAGTACTGTAGCCGTGACCATAATCCATTTAATGGGGTCGAATTATCAAGTCATGAGTACCCCTTCCAGTTAAATTCTACAATTAACATTTTAGTTGGGAAAATATAACCACTTGAATTTCTTGGGATAATTGCGAATTTTGTGAAGCGGAAACTTTATATGAATCATTGGAATTTTCTTGCCCATACTTGGTAAGATGTTAAAGTTTTACTAAACAATTTACTGTGGTAACTTTATACGTAGGTAGGTACTTGTTATTTATATTTTAGTGTTGATTCTGTTCGACCTTCGAAACCTACTTGGGTCGATTATATGGCAGTTGGTTGGAGACAAGGGTTCGTAAGGTACGATATTTTCTTTCTAGGTGTGAAAGTATGGTTTTATTTCTTATTTATGAGTCAATTTTGTGAGATGTTTGACACTCTTGCTCGAATAAATAATTTGGTTCAATTTACGGAATATTTACGAAGATGAATTTAACAACCAATTTATATCTAAAGTAAATTGTCGTCCCAATATTTAGTTGAATAAGAAAAAAATATTCAGTTTTTAATTCTATTTAATAACCGTAACAATATTACAGAACATCTTCCACCATTTGTTACTTTCAGTAAAATTGAATAACAGCGCATTTATTTATTCCATTTGTGAATCTGACCGAAAGGAATTTAAAATTGAATATTGTCTCCGATTAAAAAACAAATAAGAAGAGTGCGTGAGGTTTCATTATTGTTCCTAAATGGAAAAACTGTGTACCGTTTGTGTCATCGCATATTCATGGGGCATTTTCGTGAGTCGACCTCTCAAGATTTGCGCACCGACTAAGTAAACAACGTCTAATGGAAGGATTTTAGGAGGTTACGTGACGTTTATAAACATTCGGTCCCACGTTATTCATTAATATTTTAATAACAACCTTTTAGCCGCGGCCTCGACCGCACACTTACGTAAAAGGTACTTTTATTACGTTATCCAATACATTTAGTACTTTATTACATATCTGATAGGATCAATTTGTGTCTGTGTGTCGAAGATACAGTCTCTTAATTGTACCCAGGCGAAGCTACGGACCGCTAGTGTAATTACAAAGCTTGTAAACGATATACTTAATGCTCAGATTACAGAACCAATAATGTGTTGTTTTATTATAATTGTTAAGATGTTAATTAAGGTGATAAGCTGTTTGTACTCGTATTTATATGTTTATGCTCGGAACACTTATTAGTATCGACCGTTTTGACTATCGAGCATTTAACCAATAGAGCAGTAAGCTGAGCTAGAAAATTCTGAAATTGATCAATGATTCGTCACTGATAAATGACAATTTAAAACAGTACCGCACCAACCAATGACTACGTGAGCTGTGTGTCGGCCAATTAGAGCGCAGCGACCGGTGCAGTGTTTTGACGTATTTGTTTTTGAACAAAACATATACATATAACATTGCCTCTCTATTGGTTATATGCTCGATGATTTTGACATAATAAATACTTTAGTTCATACTTATTGTTAGTGCATAAACAGACTCCATAGACAATTGAAATATTTAGAGAACTCTATTATTGTTGCGTACATGGATTCTTCGAATAAAAGACATTGCGAAATCTTGATGGATTTAATGCGTTTTTTCACAAATTGATGACGTGATCAACGAGCTTGTGGAGGGGAAAAAGCTTAGAATGCGCATTGGGGCGCCATCTAGTGATACGGCGCCTAAACAATTATGTTCCCAGTTAATATAAATTCATATCCAATTTATTATGTAATCGAAAACTGCCGAAACATCGCAAATAACTTTATTATCATGACGGTACTATAAAATATTGTTAGATTAAGTACAACGAACGTCATTTTTTCTTGATTATTTTCATGTAAGGTGCTCCGTTTCAGACTTTTACGACTGTATATGTCTTCTGAGAGCGATAACTTAGTCACTTTATGTTCACCCGTTCATGCTTCAGTGTATGTACTTACTTGGAAGTTCAACGTGCGAGGCCCTGTGGCGTGTCGTAAACAGGCGTATCTGTTTTCATCTTCTATTTGAATTTGTTTTTCTCTTTAGCTATTCCACATTAGACGTGAGAAGTCAATTTGTTCATCGACAAAAATATGTTCTGTCTTTATACATTTCGTACTTTTACCTCTTGAATATGCAAAATTATTATACAGCCATATTTTTACGACATTTTTATCACAACCGGGATACGTATCATAATGATAAAGAGAGTCCCAAAAAAAGTAAAAATAAATGACAATAATGACATCTAGTTTTAACTTAATGTGTTTTACTTATTTTATTAATATTTTGTCGGTTTATTTTACTTTTAATTCGACTACCATTTCGGAGTTATAGTGTTTCAACAATGAGAAGAAAAATCTTGAAAAAAGCAACTAGTATTTTCAGTTCCACAAAAAGCTTCTACACTACGAAACTTACCTTCTTACTTATCTTTTCGCACTGCCGCGTGAAATGTTTTTAACACGTTTCAGTTGCTGTGAGTCAGGTAACAAGCACGTTTGTTTATACTTCTTCTTGTCAGGAAATACTTTGTTGACGCTTCCGGGTTGTAGATTTATAGAGGCATACATAGGGAGTACTCACCACTTAACATCGCGTGACCTGTCTCGTTAGTTGCCGGATGTTACAATAAAAAAATCATTAATAAATTGAAGGTTATATTCGGAATGATCGACTTATCTTTATGACTTCACAATTTACCATCTCATTCCTTCACTCATGTTAAATAATAATGTTGTGATCAAGATTCTTAAAGAGTTCATATCTCGATGTAACAAGTATTTTAATATTACTGCATTTTTTAATACCAACTAAATGGATCTTTTTTCAAATTTTGCATGAGATTCTGAAATAAAAACGAAAAACAATACGGTCTCTGGGTCACCTACGAGTCGTAAGAGAGCGAATCGGTCGCAAGCCACACTTTATAGTTTTAATATCGTGCGGTTTGAGGTCACTCGAGTTATAGCGGGAACACGCTTTCCCTACAAACGCTTGTCTTCTCGGCTATTACGATGGAACATGTGTAGAGAATGAACGGCCTTACGCTAGTTAATACCGTACCATTGTCCCCTGCGCATTTTCAATAACTGGAAAATTGTTAGTTTTTCGTAGCTATGAAGTTTGAAAGCAGTTAGTTTAGTGTTTTGAATGTAGGTTTTGTAGGATTTTAATCCTGTAGATAACTTTCTTTTTCAAGAAAGTTGATATGTGTATGTGAAATCATTATCATTTTGTTGCTGTTTAGAAATGTCTATAAAATACCGAAGATACAACTAGGAAGAGGATAATACACACGCTGGGGTATTCTTAGCCAAAGTATTCGAAGTCTTACTACTTGCTTTTACTATGGCAAAGTATGAAAGACGCTACCCAGAAATTACTTTGCGAAGTAGTACTAGTTACGGACTCTTCCCACTATGCCTACATCTCATTCAATGTGTCTGTTTGATATTTTCAGAAACTGGGTGGTAACTTACTTGTAAGTTTTTTTTATTGGACGCTAACTTAGTCTTTTCTCCGCATTGGACTGCGATTCGCATGTGGAGTAACAACTAATGAAAGTCATAGGTCGATATCAGTCGGTACATCAGCTGCGGATAGCACTCGGATTCTGCATAAGCTGCCAATGAAATTCATAAGTCGGTATGAAAACATGCGGGAAAAATAATTCGAGATTGATGCCTCAGTGACGAATGCTTAAGAAAATTAAATGTTTATCTACGGCAAGTAATAGAAATGCGTGGAGGTTTATCAGTTTCGTTCTTCTCTCTCAAATGAACTGCCAAATATGTCATGTAGAATCTACATAAATCCGTATTCTATTTTCAACGACTAATGAAAATGGTGACTCTTATGGTATGCAAAATGCTTTTGTATACATTAGGTACACATACCCAACGAGAACCGTATGAGGTACTTGGCGCTATTGCCCAGTTCGTGGCGAGGTCAGCTGGGTGCATCCTGAGAAAGATAAATTGATCTGGTCTTCAAGATAGATTAATCTCTTTACACTTGCCTGTTCACAATAACACAAAGAACAGCCACAATATTAAGAACTCTCACTGCTTTCGTTTCATTTAACTGATTAAAATCTGGAAAGTAGCCAATTAAACGATCTTATTTATTTTGCTTACTTTGTATGTGCATTGCGTATAAATTTACGAGTGGGTACGGTGATAATAGTCTCAGATTAGGACCTGACAATTTTAGCAAAGCGTTCTTTTATGTTTATGAGTTTACGTGTCCTGAAAGTTAGTGGCTTTTCTATGGAGAGGAAACCTATACAAATAAATGAAATTAAGGTAAGAATTCTTTAAATTTTACAAGTAAAAGAATTTGTTTACAACGTGTTTTTGTAAAGGTAACGTTTAATAAAAAAAATGTCTTATTTAATTTATCAGTTGCTCTATGAATTTCGGGAATTATCATTATTTTAAGCCATGGCCCATTACAGAGCAATAGTTTCTCCTCATAACTGAGGATACCTAGAGCATAATCCATCACGCTTCAGCATATGTCAGTTATAGGTAAGATAATCTATGTTGATAACATCTGGAACCGGGCTTGACGTATCCTCTGAAACACGGAAGCGTTTAATAATTAAGTAACGAACATACTCGTACTTTGTTTAACTCGGCGACATCGAAAAATAATAACTGAAAAACATTATTAAAATATAGCTGCTACTTATAACCTCGTATTCTTGCAAAGTTTTTATGAATGCAGAGTACTAGAATTAAAGTAACCCTAACACATATGTTTGAACTTAACCAATACAGAAGAAACAAAACGGTAACACGTGAAACAAATGGTAATACTTAGAATAGGGTAAAGTATGATTTCAAAGTAGAGCGGAAGGTGAGGCGACGTGAGTGGTGACTCCGGTCCGTGTCCCAGATCCGGCCTTTTTATGGCTAGGACGCTATCGACATTCTCATCTTACTCGAAACTTCGCAGTGCCACGCGTGTATAGAAGAGCTTTGGCAAAAAATTGACCCACTTTTTCCAACATTGAATGCGAGCAAAGCTGTCGCTCGAACTGAATCGAAAGCACTCTACTTTGCGAATAACAGAATAACAATCCGGTTCGAAAACAATTATATCTGAATATTTTTCTTCAGCTCCGTTGCGAATATCTGGTGACTTTTGCTGTAAAAAATATAAAAAAGAATACTAACCGTCTAATGATATTTGTTTGTACGTATACAAATATCGAAGTACTGAGTTGGCGTGCGAAAGATAGATCAAAAAGGATATCTTTGTTTACGGTCAAACTGAACAAAACAAATAAGTATTTGGAAAGGCAGTTGGGAATCTATAACTCAATGCCAAGTTTCACGAAGTTCGCCAAGTCGTATAGAAGCACTTCGCTTCAGGCTAACGGGCTACAAGTCGAAACCTCTATTCTCTTGTTTCTGAACTTACCTGTTAACGAAAACATTCCCTATGTTGTTGTAGGAATTACAATGTACATTAAGAGGGATTATTTATATTTAACACTCGGTAAGTATTCGATATACAAACATCGTATTATTATTATTATATGTTTAATATTTTTGTAGAGGTTTTGAATGGTTTTGATGTAATAACGTACTACGAATATAAACAAAATTTTAATTAAAATATAGCAAATTCAAAGCATTAATAAAATAATGTTGAACACAACAACATTTTTAAATTTGTTCATTTATTTGAGGAATTTCTTCAACGTTATCCTCAACTTCAAAAATTCGTTATACAGAATTTGCGTAGTACTGTTATTATTATTATGTATTGAAACAGGAAAATGCAAGATTATGTATTTGGAACGAGATTTTTCTTCGAAAACGAAAGCAAACTTTGTTTCATATATTTATTCAGACACTGCATTTTAAGAAAAACGTACATAGATATTTATAAAGTTGCTACATTAAAATTTCAGGTACATTATTGAAAACTAGCTTTTGCTCGCGGCTTCGCTCGCGTTAAGAGTTTTAACTTTCATCCCCTATTTTATCCCCTTGGGGTGGAAT
>DWKA01002874.1:0-10134 GCA_018249155.1 Panoquina ocola ocola
TGGGTCAAAATCGCGCCCAAAGAAGTCGGTTACAAACATACAAACATACAGGTGAAGCTAATAAAAAGCGTGTAAAACTGTCCCTTTCTACGTGTTGCCAAGTAAAGTGTCGAGTACTATAAAGTATCTGTTAAAATATTATTGTAATGTAGTTTATACACATATTTATTCAGGAGTAGTGCTGTGTAAATTGAAAGACGCGGTAGGTTAAGGTTTTACAAATCTAAATTAGAATTAGTAAATGTATATTAACCATTATTTATCTGTATTTTGATAAGAAATTTACCCTGATGAGGAGATATTGAGTTTTATTTCCTCGGTGGTACAGTCGCGTAAAATATAACGGAGGCTACACAGGCTGATTCTTTGTAATATAACACTTTCATAAAATACAACTTTGTCAGTTATTTGTATCGGACTTTATTAAACTGTGGTTAAACCTATAAATAATATGAAGGCGCTTCCTAATAATTCCTAATCCCCGATCAATGAATGTAAACATGTAATTCATTATCAAATTTTATTTTAATTTAAATGTAATATAAATGTGCTTCTTCTGGATTAACTCTTTTTATTTTTTCAATCCTATTTGTTGTATCCTATACAAATTGTGACAGTCTTGGTGGATATGATATCGCACCCCGGCAAGAAAAGTGTCACAACACATCTGCCGTCATAATGAAGAAAAACGTATCTAACATTTTTACAGATATTAGACACGTGTTTTACATATCTAATTATCTAAAGTCTAAAATCTATCTACATAATATCTAAAAGTTGAGAAAGTTCACTTCACATTATGCGTACAACGTGCACACAACCAGCTATTTACACAATATTTTTTGCACGTTATAACTTTAAGTTTCAAGAGAAAAACAAAACATTAAATAAGAATGAACAGATTTAGAGGAACTAATTTTAACTATAGGTGCATAGGTACTTCAAAGTAGTAGGGGCATTAGGGTGCGGCGGTCGTCCATGGCACTGTAGATGAAAGGGCGCCCCTCGTCCTCTTCGAAGGTTGAAGGTAGTTGTAAATTCCTGAAACGCAACATAATTGTTGAACACACTCCGTTTTTTAGTTAAGGATCGTCATAGAAGTCTCGCTCAGGGCGCTGGAAGTACTAAAACTATCGAGTATAACCAATACAACGGTATTGTTATGTTTTGTTCGAAAACAAATTACGCCAAAACAAATTACGTCACTGGTTGGGACAGTACTGTTTTAAAGTGACAAAATACTGACCAGTTTCGGAATTTTCTAGCTCACATTACTGCTCTATTGGGGTATATGCTCGATAGTTATAACCAACTCTGGTTTAAATAAACTTATTTTGGCCACAAATAAAATATGAATAAATCGATGACAAGAATTTCCAAAATTTCAAAGCGATCTTCGATTCTCTTCTTTCTTCTTTTATCTTCTCTTATAAATCTTCTATCTTCCAGCGTAATGTAGAACCGCGCATCTAGGTGCAGGAACTCTGCCGCCGTTGGCGGAATGAGACGCCAACGGTGGTGGAGTTACCAATCCCAGGTACGTCTGTGGTCGGAGCGGGGAGTGGTGCAACCATTGTAACATTCCACGGAAAGGTAAAAGCCATAGGTACATTTAGGCTAGGAACAGAAGCTCAAGTATACGATGCATGAAGATCGGTCTCATTGGAGACAGTTGAGAGACATCTGTGTGAGGAACTACCAGAGCAGGCACGACCTTCAGCAATGAAGACAAGATTAAGAAGAATACGATGTAATATGACGTCTGATTTCGGGTGACGCCCTTAAATTTATGTGAAAATGTGTGGCTTAGTAACACACTTATAGCATTGCGTAAGGTAGGTAAGTGTGTCTAACATCAGACATCATCATGCATCGCATGAGATCACCTTGTTTCTAGCTTTATTGTTGCCCATGGGTCATTATAATAAGGTGTTATAAATATGCAGGTGCAGAGGCATGTGCTCTGCTTATACTCTTAAGGCATATTATGATAAGTAGATAGTGGTAGTTAAACATACAAACAATCACTGCATTCCGTCATCGTGGATATTATTGTCACTTACCATCAGGTGGGATTGTTGTCAAGCATTATCAGAACTTAGGAAGGTACTTATAGACCATTATGTTACCCTCCTTACAAGATGGAAATATAAATTATTTTACTCCAATCTTTTTCTGTCTTCCAAGAATCGCAATGGGACATCATGGACGCGTCTGCCCGTGGTTTCTTCTGTGAGACGAAAGGCTTCAACCTGAAATTAACGAAATTAGTATGTATTAAAAGGCCGTGGGCAGTAGAGACTATTCGTATGGCGTAAAACGCTCGAAATTATTAATCGATATAATCCATAATCTTTAGATTGAGTATTGCAAATGACACTCTTTAGTACACATTTGGATGGCATTTGCGATCTCCAAAGTCTTCAATCTGAAGATTTTGGATTAGATCAATTATTAATGTAAGGCGTAAGGCTATCTCCTACACTCCTTATCTGAAGGAAAAACGGACTAAAAGATGGAAAAAGGATAAAGAGAAATGAAGGAGTCCTCACAAAAGTCCCTGGGCTTTATATTATCCAGTATAATTCCGATATACCTACTTATCGATCGTGGTAGGTGGTCGCTCGACAACGATAGAGTAGAAAATCGGGATAAGTAGGTATACCATATTTGGTATAGGGGTTCCGTTAACAGCTTACAAAGTAATGTTTGACTCCTTTCATCTGGGGCCTGTATCAAAATTAGTTGGGGGCCCGAATGAAAAACATGATACTTTAAATCACTTTTTCTGTCGACTGTACACACACACATTAATCGTTTTCGGGGTCTAGTGGGACGGGTTAGAACGGGAATGGGAGCCAACGGGAATAACCGGTACTGGATATAAAAAAAATAAACAAAAAAATATTATTTACGGTCTATTACACTAGCCCATATGCAGAAACCAGTAGTTACGAAAGAAGACGATAAATAGATTTTTATTTACATCCATCAGGTAAATAGTTTAATTAGGAGAAGCTACGTCCAGCAGTGGATATCAAAAAGCTGCTAGATATCCCTATCTATCGATAGATGTAGTTTAGATAAGGATACTTATCGCTTCAGTAATTTTTAACTAGGAATATGAAACTTGCAGTCGTTTGCCGATGACCGGTAGCCACCAGGTGCATTTGTTAACGTCAACATTTACCGATTCATTCAAATGGGGTGCGTACACCAGTAATGGATACTTGAGAATGTTTTAGATTTTAATATTGATTTATTTTGCTTTGAGTGCAGGGATTTTTGTATTGATGAAGTGAGAGTTTTTGGGCACTGGACTATGAATTTCTAGTCATTTGTTTATTGATTAAACTAAGTAAAAGTGATGTTTCACAAATATATTTGCGGATCTTAGTCTCTATTGCGCAAATGTGTGCCATGCTCAAAATTCATATCATTAGCCCCTCGCTCAACATGTTGGGTCGCTACAAACTAAAAACGGTTTATTTAAAATGTTAATAATAAAGAAAAGAGTTCCTAATTACGTCGTTGAAATTATTGAGTGTCGGACATAGACCCATATCAGCCTCATTCAAAGGTATAGAACTCGAGCCACGTAGGAGGTACCTACTTAAAGTATATTTTTTGCAATTGTCGGAGAAGTTGTATCCGACGTGAAAATATTCTTTAATTGCGGATGAATTACAAGTTATTCCTGTACAATTTTAATGTTCCGAGTATTAACTTCTTGAATGAATGGCTTCACGCCGCGAACTATTCAGTTAACCATAAAAACGGAATCTCTTTCAAAGGAATTATCTCAGACGACACTATTCTGATGTACACACACCGATGAGTTCTCGATGTTTGAACTACATACATCTCGGAGCACAGAGCTCTCTGTGTCTCCAATTGGAATACAATAAACGGCTATCTCTTTCGCACCACCTCCTGTCTCCTTCGCACTCGCTTGTTCCACCCTATGAAGCGACCGCGGGAATGTCGGCGGAGTATTTGAAATCGAAAAAGGAATAAAGGAACTCGAGGACGCCATCTTGTGGAAGTTTTCAAAGAATCGGGAGTCCATCTTAAGCATATCGAAATAAAGTCTAATTTACAATGCTAATGTCCAGTACTTATATCTTTCTTCGCTTTAAAATCGGTTTTGAAGTTCATTTCTGCTAATTTAATGTGAAGGCGCCTCTTCAATTAGGGAAGCGTTTTATGTAATTATTTGTTAAAAATAAACACAGCTATACGGACTCATTAAAAACAAATAGATAAGTCAGAAGGCGAAGATACCGAAGATAATAACTGTACTACCTGTAATGGACACTTGGGAGATTTTAAAATTTAGATATACCGATTCTTTTTAATAATTAAATTACAGTGAATAATCGCCAATTGACATAAGGAGGGAAATAAGAAGAAATATTGATACTGATTTTTCATTACAAACCAATCCATCAGCCGGAAAACGAAGAGTAATTTGGCAGCATATAACAATTTGTTATGAAAAATAAGAAAAAATGTCATCCTCTATTCTCATCGCCAATGTACTCTTCTTAGGAATTAGGATATACTTTCTATATACCAGGTATAGGTAAATGAGTGAAGGAATACTTGCTATCATATAGGACACATTATATCTGTGCTTAGTTAATAACGTTACAAAATAAGATACATATTATAATAATATCAATTTATTTCGCACCTTAATAATTCTACAAAACACCATGATTTCACTACACATTCTTAGACGTAAATAAGATATTTTGATCGCTTACGTAAAAGTCGATTGCTGGCGTGTTGTCAATTATTGGTGCAACCACCTTATTACTTTCAAAGGAAACTAAATTCAGAAATGGGGAAAGCATGCGGGCGCATTGTGTCTCCGTAATGCATCGTTGAAGGGCTACAAATTTAGGGCAAGGTTTTGTTTTCGAATTACGCTGTTAATTTGATATGCATGTGGTAAATTGGTAATTCCTGCTAGCACATACGCAACTAAATCTACAGGAAGGCTGTTAAGCGTAAAAAAATAACCGTGTTAATAACTGAAGACAGATGAATAGATACTTTTTTTTATTTAAAATTACATTTAACTCTTTACAATTGATATGAGATTATTTTATTTTTCTCCAAAATCAAATTCAGAATCCTTAGAAAACTAGTTTGTAATAATTTACTTATTAGGTACAATGTCACTGACTGATAGACAGCACATATTTTTTAGTTGTAAAGTAATCTGAAGTAGGTATTTAATAAGTAGGGAGGTAGGTACTTATAATTATGAAATTTTGAATTTTTTTATATGTTTATATTATTACCTCTACAATAACATTAACAAACTACTTTTGAATTTGTCTTCTTAATGGAATTATTATGAGCACTAAAAGTTACTAGCCCTTTCGTGTCCCAGAGTTTGATGACATAACAGTTAGTGTTGCCATCAATTATACACCCTATTTGCTCCCTAAACAAGGTGCGTAAAACATTTATTGACACAACTGTCTCTACATCAGTCTTGTACTAAAACGAGATACTTCAAACCAGTTGAATAGCTACAAGGCCTGTACTGTTGAATATTAATCCCTATTGATAATACAATAGGGTGCATTAATAAATATTTGGAGTGATCTGCGTCATATAAGTCGTTCAATTTTGAACCCTATAATGGAAGTCATAGAGTCGAAAATCGTTCTGTGATGAGTCGCGTAGGCGCGCCCACGCAAGAAATTCTGATGATCACGATGAGAAATTAATTGTATACAGTCAGCGGGTATCATTGCTTTCCAATAAGCAAACTCGAAACGTATGTCTTGCTGACGTCACACTCTGGAGGCAGTAGGTGGGACCGCTTAATCTGACCAATAAGCTATTTGTATTGAATGCAGACAAGAATGAAAGGTATAAAAAATCACAGCGGCAAGAAAAATATAAAAAATCGAAGTTTTTTAAATTTTATATAATACATTTTAATAGAAGTCTAAGCTTTTTCTTTAACTAAAATTATGATCCCTTAATCAAAAGGGGAACTTTTTAAATATACCTAATAACAGCAGGGCGAGAAATCGTCACCACCCTGAGCCACCCTGATAAGACCCTGACCCCACTTTACACTATATCTTGAGATAAACCGTCGCCCCTATCCGTTTACTTAGATAAGGCTATCTATTTTATTAACAAGCTACGAAACTTGAGATAGGTCGGGAACTTTTAAAATTGTAACGGTCACGAAAAGTTGCTCAAATTGATGAAAAATTTGATAGATTGTTGTATGAGGTAATTAGATAAAAATGCTTTAAGACTGGATTTCCCTTTGGGCTTAGCCACCTTCTGGCCTAGAAGACAAATTATTTATTTTTGGCCCAGGAAATCGGTTATTTTTTTACAAGGGGAGAAAAGACATAATAAAATTTGTGAGCCAAAGGCATAATATTTTTTTATGGACAACAATTTATTTACCGCACTGTCATGAAGATGATGTAAATTATGTATTTTAAATTTAAAACTCAAATCTGATTTATTAGCATTCATATAAGTTTGACCAAACGTGATGCAATGGTTGCCATACCGAAACATTCCGTTTAAACGGTCCTAGGTTCAATTCCCAGTGACGCTGAAATCCGAAAGGTGAAAAATGCGAAGGATGCAGTTTCTGTTCTCGATCTAGTAGTAGCCTCGTAGTGTTGTGTACATAAAGCTGTATGCGCGATGGTTATGTATTACTTGTTACACAAACCCGAAGACAAACGTTACGCAGGCTCTATGCGGGTAGTCGGTAAACCCTATCTCTCATATTCACGTTATCACACTCACTTCCGGTAGTTAACTGATAATACCTCATTAGTGAACTATTACAATATCTCCTAGTGTATTTTCATTCTTTTTAATCATTACATTATAGGGTTACGCCCGGAAAATATTAAGTATTCATACAACAATGTAATTTATACTAGCTTGGCCCGCGCCTTCGACCGCGTGGAGTTTCGACTATCGACTAAAACACAGGGTAAAATCTTCATTCACTTTTTTAAATTGTAAACATTCTTTTAATTCGACACCTAGGTTACGTTTTTGAACATTTATTAATAAAAAGGAATTAGCCAGGATTATCGGGATAAAAAGTGTTCTATGTCCGTTTCCTGGCTTTAAGCTACATCTCCACCGATATTCAGCCAAATCGGTTCAGCCATTATTAAGCTATAAAGCTATAAATATATAGCTATAAAAATAAATCTAACTCACTGAATACATCCCATTCTATCAGCGTGAATCTGCAAAGGCCGCTAAGGCCAAATGCAAACTGTCCAATCCAAAAAAGAGAAAAAAACTGTATACATTAGGTACTTTTGAGATCACTAAACTGGTAATACTGGTCAGTACTAATAGTAACATTTAAAGAAAATAAAATTTGAACAAAGTTAACATTATACATACGAATTTTCAAATTTTTACCTACATCATTTTGTAATCTCTCTTTGTGATTGATCGAATTTCTGAACGATGCATTTCTGCTTTAAATTAAATTCATATTTGGAATTGTAGGTCAATAATTAGTCTCATCGTATTTTTTTAGATTTGTAATTTTTCCAAAAAAAATTGCAATATATAAAAAAATCAAGTAAAGGATAAGAAAATATAGAAATAGAATTTTTTGTTTTCGATATTTTAAAATTTTGACGAATATTTTTTTAGGAGATTAATTCATGGCTACGATTTTTTTTCTTTATAAAAGATAGGTAACTAAATAAGAATGAATCAGTTTATACAAAACAGAACCATCCCGATAATATTCGTAAGAAATAGAACCGGTGAGATTGGTATTAAGTAATTTAAAAAGTGCAATTTAGTAAGACCTCACCACTACCAGGCCTGCCGTCTGCCCGCAACCCCGCTCACCTGCCGAACTGCCCGGCTTCCGGTCAGGCGGCAATTTCCCCGCGGTGACCTCAAAAGAAAGTAGCGAAGGTCATTTCACTGCGCCTATTGCAACGCGGTGATGACACACAACAAAAAGTAACTTGTTCATGGCCTTGAAAGGAGTCAACGATCGGGAACCCTCGCATCCGTCGCTGTGCGCTCCCTCTCGTTCCAACGTAAGGCAAACCTCGCCGCTCTCGCTCGCACCGCCCGCGCCGGCCAATGGGAGCGCGGCGCAGGCGCAGCGGCGCGAGTCGTTCGCTCAACTGGATGGACTAGGGCTGACTGCTTTTTCTAAAGCTCTCACTGCTTTTTTACTTTTTCCCCCTCGAATTATTTAATTCACCGACGCTAAGTTGCATTAACGATGACCCACCGACACTATCTACGTTGTTCTTTGTTGGAAATGTTAATTTGCTGGCAGATAACGCGAGTGTGGGACCGACTATGAGTTTGGTATCTTTCATATTTATGGTATTTTATGGGCGAGATTTTATATTATCGTTTAGTGAATCGGTATTTAATTTTACTTTCGTTTCGCTCGTGATTCCCGATGAAGCTGCAGATGAGCTCCGAAGTTATTCAAACGCTGAATACCTGTGTGATGTAAGGAAATCAACCCTGCGCCACCTATTATTACCGGCGCGGGCTGCGCGGTGCATACTAATGATTTATTTTAGACTGCACGGAATAGTATCTCATTCTTATTCCTGTCTCGCTCTGACCTTTTGTATTTCTTCTTCTATTTTTTAACCGTCTTTGTAAATACTATTTGCTCTCCGACAAGTGCAGCGTTCGACAAACACTGATGGTATTCTGGCGTTTTTGTCTGTTTTCCAAATGAGGTTGGTCTTGTTAGGTTTTTCGGGTATTGGAATCCGGGGCGGCTACCCGTTTTCGAGGCACTTGAATACACGAAACATTTCAGGTTGTCGGTCTCTATTTTTCTTGTAACACGAATTGTTGAATGTTTTCGGGGTAAAAGAAGGCCGTCTGGCCCGGTAATAAATACCGTGCGTTTTTGAACAGCCTGTAGATTCGGCTAATTGTTATTCGAGACATGTTTTACGTGAAAAAACTACAATGTAACATACAAGTATTAGTTTAACAAAACACGAACTAATACGGCGAAGTAATTAAGAGAATTTGTAACAAGAAGTAGCGTGAAAGAGAAAATAGCTATGTTAAACATTGTTGTGGAATGAAAGTCGATCCCTTACCTTATATCTCCATACCGTCTCTTTTGTATGAATTTACTTATCATTCGTAAGTCATTAAGTGCCAAAATCTCCGAGTTATAGGTATCTGTCTTTTGTGAAACGATATCAAAATATAAAATCTCTATAAAAAGTATCACTGAAAATTATTCTTGAATAAATAACTAAATAATTTGATCCAGACTTTAATTTGATTAAGACGGGAACTGGAAGTAATCCTTTGAAATAAAGAAAATCTATTGAGAACTCCTTTTTTGAATTGGTTTATTAAGAATACAGAGCTATTATAATCAATTATTTATTTTAACAATAGTAAACAATAGATATAATAAATAAACTTTATGAACTTTAAGCCTAACTTAAGCCTATCTTAACTGCACATTGTAGCCTTTAACCAGTAAAAAATAAGGCCGGTAACAATTATGGCATTATAAAATAACTATAGCATAGTTAATTACACCGTACGTGGTGTCTCACCGTTGTTTTCAGTGGGAACAACAAGTGCACACGCAAATTGATACTGGCATTACTCAAAGATGCCATCTTAATGAATCGCTGCAAACTGCACTCTTTAATTCATTCTTTGTTACAAGTATATTTTCTCTAGATTCTCTGCATTTTATTGCCGTGGTAATTGCGAGGGTAACTGAATTTACGTGTAAGGTTGTTTCCACAAATGATTTATGAATTCACGGTACTGTTGAGGGTAAGAATGGACTGACTTTCGTGTATTGTTTAATATTGTGCACAATGATCAGGGAAGGTCTTTATGGAGTTGGACTCTAGGATGTGAAGTTCTTTACACCTCAAATTCTTATACACCCTGTATCCTAATTGGTAGTGAAGTGGCCCTGCCAAAATCCCCGGCCATAGATTAAACAAAGTATATCTAATTACAACAAATTATTTATAACTAAGCGTAATTGATAGTAGCGGGTTCGATTCCCGCTCAGGACAAATATTAATGTGATGAACATTTGTATTTGTTCTGTGTCTGGGTGTTATATAT
>DWKA01002875.1:0-10132 GCA_018249155.1 Panoquina ocola ocola
TTTAATATAGTGTCATTAAAGCTCAAAATTATTTGTGCTCCCCCCCTTTACTCGGCAATAAGCTCGCGTGCCAATATGTATATTGTACTATAGGTATAAGATCGAAAATGTTAAAATATAGTAATGGCGCCAATTAATGATCGGTATCCGGTCTGAGTCCGATTATAATAAACGCACATTTATGTTTGGTTAGTCATGCTGGAATATTAAATTATTTATTACTGATTCATAGATCCCCACACTTCATTCGTACAATTTTACGTTGATAATTATAATATTTGGTGTCTTTTTTTGCTGAGCTGCTTGCGGCAGTTAGTTACCGACATGCATCCCTACAAAATTATTGTAAAATATTTTCTTCTCTTATTAAAATTGAAATTTAAAATCATCCTACTAATGCTATAAATGCGAAACTTTGTATGTTCGTCTGTTTATTTGTTACCTCTTCACGCAAAAACTGCCGAACCGATTTTCATGAAATTTGTCACACACAAAGAAGGTAACTTGGATTAACACAGAACAGTTTTTATCTCGGAAATCCCGCGGGATCAGCCAAATTTCACGCGGGTAAAGCCGCCAGCTAAAACTAGTTTATTCATATAGGTGTCACTGGTGCACATCAATTGATAAATTACATAGTTATTCCTATTGAAAATACTATTCCAATTTTAACACATTTAAAAAAAAATAAGCAAATTTAGAGTAAAGGGTCATCGGACTGTGTAGTATGAACTAGATAAAAGAGCTAAGAGCCCCCGACACTGTATTGTAGCAGAAAAAAATGTTATTTCTCCCAAGTATGTCAAGTTGAGCACCACTAGATGCTGTAACAAGGCTTAAAATCTTTTTTGTTGCAATATTTTTGAAGAGGAGAATATTCTGTATGTCTCAGGATTTACTTCTCGTATTTTGATGAATATTTTAGCGAAGCGAATATAAAATTGTATTATTTTGAAAGTTACAGGAAAGAATAAATTAAAATGTATACCTATTGAAAAGGCATAAATTAAACTTCATGTTATTTGTTTGCTATTTTTTATCATTTTGATCGAGAAATATGAAGGCGTCACATAAAATTACTAAGGAGTTCCTATGGGCTTCCCCTTAAATCCATAAATCCTTCCGAGACTCGTGTTGGTTACTATCCTCTCTATAAATCTGCAGTATGTTCGAGGCCTCTTAAGTTGTAAAGAAAGATTCGTACCTACTCAGTAGTGACTCATTTAGGTGGAAACCAATTATATATTTACTACTGATGAAATCTGTCTCAAAAATATCCCACAAATTTTATGATTTTTTTCTACGATGACTACGTATTCCACAACCCTTTCACTATTTTAAATTAAAAGTTATTAGCTGCTTTTATAAAAACAATAATATTATTGAAATCGTATTATTTTATAAATAATTAATTGATAATGTATCAATACCATAAAATATTATATTTATTAATTGATATTTACTCAAACTTTATTAAGTGTTCACAGGACATTCCAATAATAATAGAATCACACTCACAACACTTGCATCTAAGTGCGATCAGCGATAAATTTAGTGAGAGATATTTAAGTGTCGCTTAGAGGTCGGCCCGCGTAGAACTTCGCCCAAGGCTCACAGGCGCGAGTCGTCGACCTGCCATCACCTTGGTCCGCGCCAACTTACGCAATTCGTTAATCTTATCATCTGCATGCACACCCGTGCAACCTCGATAGCCCCTCTCACCCCTCGCCGAATTAGACGCCGACTCGATTCACGAGCTCGATGCCTACAAACGAATGTACCAGTATCTACAACTCTAGTGAGGTCATCATGCGAACCGACCACCTTCACGGTTATCAATAATATAATATTCGTGCAATTAATAAAATGTTCTTCTCACACAAATCGCTTTTTAAGTACACATTTACTGACCTACAGTCGTGCGATGCTATCCCTTTTTCTGTGCTCGTACGCACTGAAACTAAGAGTAGTCTACGAGAACGCTACGCGCGCCGTAGCAAGCCGGCATCGGCCGGAAAAGTCGCGGAGAGAGGAGCCCGGTGGGACGAACCTGCGCTCGCGCCACCCAGCGCGTATTTATTCGCAAGGCCACGCCAGCGGCGCGCCAGTGCGCAAACGTCGGTCGCACGCGATATACGATCACAGCGTTCACGGCACCGCACAATCGCGATTTACACTCCGCGTTTAAATGTGATGTTCGGTTCACTTTCAAAAAACAAGTTCTTTCAGTAACAAAAAAAATATAAACATGATAACGATACTGTCGAACTCTAAGTTGTTGTGGGGGCTATGGCAAGTTGTAAACTACTGCACGTCTCATACCACGCTCCCTTTGCTGCTGGTGGCGACTGCTACTCTTCTGGCGGCGCGGCTGATCTCCCTAGTGCGTGATATCCGCAAGCTACCCCCGGGGCCCTGGGGGCTTCCCGTGGTGGGCTACTTGCTGTTCCTGGGAGTCCGCCACAAGACCTTCCTGGAGTTGGCGCGGATCTACGGTGCTCTATTTTCGGCGAGACTCGGCAATCAACTGACAGTGGTGCTTAGCGATCATAAGCTCATAAGAGAAGTCTTCCGCAAGGAAGAACTGACTGGTCGACCCTGCACTCCACTCATGAATACTTTAGATGGTCTTGGTAAGTTTTTATTTTTTTTTATTTTCCGCTATGCTGTAAAATTATATTTTTTTTCTATATTATATTATTTTATTTTTTCGATTCGTACATATTTCAATCACTCAATAATAATTATAAATGCTCTGCACATTTTAGTGATCCAAAATAATATAATTTTCCTAAAGTTATAAAGTTTTCATAGTTTGCGTAAATTATCAGTTCTTAACTTTTTGCCGGCAAGCATACATGTGCTCGGGGCGGGAAAGTCGGAGACCCTCCCGCGGGTGAGGCGCCGCCCACATGCGTAGATCCTAACTAACCGCCTCCTTCTATGCAGGTATCATCAACAGCGTGGGCCGCCTTTGGAAAAGCCAACGCCGGTTCCTGCACGAAAAGCTCCGCGAATTCGGAATGACTTACATGGGCAATGGCAAAAAAATCATGGAAGGAAGAATTAAGGTTTGTAGCCAAATTCAACGTGAAGTTATAAATTATTTGTTTAATTAAAAATGCGAATTAGTGTTAAAATATCGTTTCCTTCACCAGAATGAAGTTCATGAATTGATGGAAAATCTACACCGCTCGAACGGCGCGCCGATCGATGCCAACCCGCTACTCGCTTTGGGTGTATCTAATGTGATCTGTGGAATAACTATGTCAGTGCGCTTCAGTCACGGCGATGCTCGATTTGAACGGCTCAATCACCTCATCGAAGAAGGCATGAGACTTTTTGGCGAAATCCACTACGGAGAATACATACCACTTTATAATGTAATTATCTACACTTTACATTTTTATTTAAATTTTTATTAATTTAAATGTAAGAATATTAAGAATACTTATAACTGTATTCTACGTGTCAATATGACTAATAAATTATTTAATTGCAGTACCTTCCTGGCAAGGCTCAAGCTCAAGAGAAGGTAGTGAAAAATCGTGAAGAAATGTTTGCATTCTATCAAACGGTCATTGATGAACATCGCAATACCCTTGATTTTGACAACGCCAGAGATCTTATCGATGTTTACCTTATTGAAATCGAGAAAGCAAAGATTGAAGGTAGAGCTGGGGAACTATTTGAAGGAAGAGATCATGGTGAGCAAATAAATATTTCGTTCACTGTAAAATTTGTTTATTTAATACCAATTCATATAATAATAAATACTGTGTTAGGCAATTAAATTAATAACATGCGTTTTTCTTTCAGAACTTCAAATAAAACAAATACTGGGGGATCTATTTTCGGCCGGTATGGAAACAATTAAGTCATCCCTTTTATGGATGATTGTTTTCATGCTAAGGAATCCAGATGTCAAGAGGAAGGTGCAGGAAGAACTTGATGCTGTTGTGGGTCGCGAACGATTGCCAGCCATTGAGGACATGCCAAGCCTCCCTTACACTGAAACCACTATACTGGAAACTTTACGCATGTCAAGCATCGTTCCTTTGGCTACGACGCACTCACCAACAAAGTAAGTACAAATAATATTTTTTAAAAGTTTACTTAAACAATTATATTTTAAATATTATTTTTATTGTTGATTTATTGTACAAAAAGATTAACGTATTTTTCTTTTCTTTTCTCAGGGACGTCCACCTCAATGGCTACAGAATTCCCGCAGGCTCACAAGTGGTTCCACTCATCAACTGTGTTCACATGGATCCCAATCTCTGGGACGAGCCTACCAAGTTCAACCCTAGCAGATTCATTGACGAAAACGGCAAAATAAAACGACCTGAGTTCTTCATGCCGTTCGGTGTCGGACGTCGTATGTGTCTCGGGGACGTGCTAGCGCGGATGGAGATGTTCATGTTTTTCGCGGGCATGATGCACCAGTTCGACGTGCAAATGGAAACAGGTGACGCTGCGCCCTCACTAGAGGGCACTGTTGGCGCGACGATCGCTCCGGAATCCTTCCGCGTGAAGTTCGTCCGTCGCGAGCCCGCAGCGTCGCCGCCAGCTGCCCTCTTACCGGACCATCCGCATTTGCGACACGTCGGTGCACACTAGCCGCTGGTCGCATTGCCACAACAAACATACCCACCAGTATTCAATGATCACTCGTTTTAGAGCGTATCTATGACAATTTATATTGAGTAAGTTTTATTTTATAAGTGACGGCATCGCAGCAGCGATGGTCGAGGCTGTGCATAAAGTGTTCAATTTAGTAAACCGAACTTATTATTTAAGAGGAGAGTACTGAAAATTCCCATCGTTGAGATTATGAATTGTTATTTGTGTGATTACAGTATTACGCGTACGTTTACGATCTTTGAGATTGTTACAGATCGCATACGCGGTGAATAATAGATAGTTTTTATATCGATGTGGTTCGATCGTTGATATCGTAAGCTCTAGTTTCCTATACCAAAATAATATAATTCTAGATCATTATTTATTAATAGGTATCAGTTGAGAGTGTTGTCTGTTGAGTGTGATCTCATGTTTATGGCGTTATGGTCGAATGTTATTGATATTCATTCATTGTGGTTGGCCCGTGTTCATGTATCTAGTTTATATAGTTTGTAAAGATGTACCTATCATGATTACACTTCAGGTTACAATCCATGGTAGAGTAGGAGCCTGCAGCTAGTCTAAGGACGGCAACTATTGCCGCCGTAGTATTTACGTATTGTTACTACAAAGACAATAAAAATAAATTGTGTAAAAAGAAGCTAAATTTTATGCAACCAAGTTGCGTTACTAGAGTTTCAGTATAATGATTGTTTTAGATTACAACTCACCGTCTTTGGTATATTACCATTATTTACTCTAAAGCTTTGTAAATATTGCATTATGTTTTTAAATTAAGTGTGTAATGAAAGTAAAAATAAAAATAAATGATGAAGAATTTACATACAGTTGTTTTTGTATATATCTGAATATGATATCCCAGAAAACAAATATTCAAAATACCTATAATGATTAATTTTTAAACAGATACACTAGGTTCACACATAAAACATAGTCACTAATAATAGTACCCAATAAAATTAGTTCTTAGACTCTTTACTTGCTATTAGATAGTACCCCGTAGGTATATAATAATATGATAATAATAAACACACAGTTTTACTACGATAAAATATAATCTCTAAACTATTCTACAACATGTCAATAACATTAGTTGAAAAAATATAAATGAACAGTTCATACAGGCTCACATACGTAAAGCATTTCTGGTGGTGAAAGAGTTATACCAATAATGCCTTGAAGCTGTTCTGGTGTTGGAGGCTCGGAGGCGAGACGTATGCAAATACGTCGCAACAATCCAGCCGCGAAGCTTATTGACATCATTCGAGCAAGTTCGTCTCCTGGACACATTCTTTTACCTACAAAACAATCGTTTTAAATATAATAAAAGGTAGTAGGGATCAATGAAAATACATGATAGTTCTAAGACTTACCTGTTTGAAAAGGAATAAACTCTTGCGGCTTCAATAGATTTCCCTCCTCATCCAAAAAACGGCTGGGTTTAAATTCATCGGGATCTTTCCAAACATTAGGATCCGAATGAATTGCCCATTGAAGAGGTATGACCATTGCCCCTTTAGGTATTTTGTAGTTACTCAAATACGTTTCCTGAAAAGAAGGTCAGTGAACTTCTGCAGAATGAAACCAACGTATGACATTTGTATTGCACTCACTTGTACACAGCCATGAGGTATGCCTACTGGCACTATTGATCGTATACGTTGCGTTTCACAAATCGCTGCCATAAGAAGAGGGAGTTTAGTGCTGTCTATCTCACTTTCATTTGGGAATTTTGAAATAATTTCACTCCGAACCAATTCCTGTAAGTAAGCAATATGATTCTTTTAAGTATCCAAAAAAGTATGAAGGAAATTATACGAATGTTCTTGGGTATTATTGTAACATGAAAGTTATCTAGAAAGTGAGCAGATCACCTGTTCATCGGGGTATAGTGCCATGTACAAAAAGAACCAAGCGAATGTCACAGTCGTAGTATCGAGACCCGCTCCAAACATATCAGCCAAAAGATAATGTAATTGCTCATCTGTCATATACTTAGCGGATTCCTCGTTATTCTCAAATCTTCTCTTTTGTTCAAATAAAAAGCTATCCAGAATACATTCGTCTCTAGAAGGGATAAGAATTTTAGGATCGAAAAAATGCTCTTCATGGTTCTCGGTATGTTTACTGTATTTGATACATTTTATGAACCCTTCCGGATGCTCATTGAAAATTTTGGCATGAGGGGCATATTCAGCACCCTTGGGTATTTCCAACCGTAGCATTTGCCGTCGTCTATTAATTGTACTGGCATACAATCTGTGAGTTTGTTCTTGACCACGGACCAAAACGCTCATAGTCTTTTGGATTGAAGGTGATATGAACCTAGAAATAATAGCAATGCGTTAATGAATCATTTTATTAACTTTGTTTAAGGACCGATGATCACCTACGTACCGTACGAATGGTAAGAAGTTGACAACGCCGGCTACACCCATTTCGTGACTTCCCTCTTCCTGTATTTGCATAAACCAATGCCAAGTTTTGTCTTGCAGCGGAAATTTGAATCCAAATATGATTTCATTCACAATGTTGCCAACTGAATGTATGAGCAGTTGGTTCAAGTCGACGGGAGCCCCAACTGCTTTATTGACGTTCTAAAATTTAAATTTGATCAGTTTAAATTTCGAGCGTATTATAATTTATGTAATATTCCCAAACAGCAAATGACGATGACTAGCGCCTTCTCAGAGTTTCGAGCCTGATTGTTACAAAAAGTTGAAGATTATGTTTTTGCCGCTCGATACTCGCTAACATTTATCAGTGCCACCAAAAGGTCACTTTCAAGAACAAAATGTTATTTTTTGTGCGCAATAAAATTTGATCTCAGAATGGTTTAGGTCACCTATATAATAATATATTCAAAAACTCAGATGACCTTACGAAAAATATGGCGTACCAAATATAAATAAAAAGTGTAGGTTAAATTCAGTTAATTTTTTATATTTTAGAATAGAATTGAATTATGTGTTAAATAATAATAAAACTTAACATGTAACTAATCTTTTAGTATATAACTAACTTATGTTCATTCTCGCATAATTATTCCTTGAAGATGTTTTTACTTAGTGCCACAAAAGCTATTCCGCAATACTCGTGATCTGACTACGATGACACCTATCGGATCTTATAACAAACACTCTATCAGCATAATAAATTAATACAAACATAGTACATAGTACAAACTTTAGTCGTTCGGAAATGAAATAATCACCATCTGACACAGCAAAATATTTGTGTAAAGAATTAGTAAATGAAGTAATCACTTCATTTACTACAATGAATCAGACCACTTCCGGTATAAAAATAGCAAAAAGTTAGTAACTTCAAGTACATATGTAGGTAGGGCTCTTACTTGTAGAAGTTCCTGAACGCCGACAGCTATTCTTCCTTCAAGTTTATCGCGGGAAGCGCTGTGCTTACTCATTCCATAGCTTTTGAGCCAGCTCGTGACGCACTTACGTTGATCCTTCCATAGCTTTCCCTCAGCGCAAATTATACCTATTGCGATAATCAATTAAACAATTTTAGCCCTTAACCTGTAAACTGCTAAGAAATGAGACATAATAGAAATTCCATAGTGCCTCGCCCTGATCCGTGCATAGGCAGTCGAGAGGTTAAGTCAATATTTTAAAAAGATTATTTCATTCGAAATAATATTTTAATTTTTGTTCATTTAATTAATTAAATTGTACGTAGTATTATTTAAGTCATACCATTGCCATGCATGATTCCATGTGTCAGAAAAAGGGGCGCACGGCCAGTAAATGCTTCTTTCGCAAACGCTTCCCTCACCAACTTGTGGTCCGACAGCACTACAGCGTACAAGCTTCCCATGCCAATCCCATATATTGGTCCATACTGCTTCGATAGCTCAGTTAAGGTTAAATGAGGATGATTCTTGTTAATGAACGGCAAGTATCCCACGATTGGTAACCCCCAAGGGCCAGGAGGTAAATTTTGCCATTCCTTCAGCTTTTTGAAAATCCAAAATCCCAACACGAAGCTGCATAGCCAGACAAAGAACATATCCATTTCTGAAAAAAAAACAAAGATTATGAGTTTGCCGTGTAATTCTATTAATGGTATCCCAATCATTTCCTTTCAATCTACGTTGATTTAAATGCTTTTATATTTATCCTATCTGATACTATCTATCTTAGACTTATCATTTATTTAAATAATTAACTACATCGCCTTTAAAACCTGAACCGGCTTAAGTTAACGTTTGGTCAAACTCTACACTATACATTACCTAAACAAAGTAATTAATTTGTGAATGTTTTGTGATATTAATGACGATTATTATCACATCGTTGTAAGGTTTATAAAAACGATTATTTATCTTAAATATTGAACTTTTTTAATGGTATAAAGGTAACCCTTCAATGTAACCTTCTAAAAAAAGTACTTACATACTTAAAATATGCTTAAAATATACAATGTGTTTTTTTACACTTGATCAAACGAAGTGTGCGGATACTAGACAAAAAATTATCGACAAAAACATTTTTTTTTAATTTTTTTTTATATACTTTCTCGAAAATAAGATCAATTTAATATTTTTTTATTACTTTTTTGGTTTCTTTGTCTAAGAACGGTGTATTTTCGTCAAAGTAGTCGCTTTTGAAAGCTGAAAAATTTACCTACCTAAGCAAATAAAGTGAATAATAACATCGAACATAAGCACCGAAAAAAATAAACTATTTGGAATAATAAAAATAAAACTTGATTTTTATTGATATTTGCCCTCTAACTTTAAAACGGGGTCGTTAATATAGTCGTTTTTGCACGTTGTATTAAAGTTCATGATCTAATGAACAAATTCTCCAAAGTAACTATTGCTCTATCTATTTTCGTTGTTATGATAATTATTAACCGTTAAACTAGGGTCTCTTTGGCTTCATTAATACAATAGTTAATAGAGAAAACTGTCAGCAAAAAGTGTATAAAATAATTTTTAAAATGTTTTTGTCGGTATTTTTTTGTCTAGTATCCGCACACTTCGTTTGATCAAGTGTAAAAAAAACACATTTTATACCTACTTGTCGTACATACCTTATGGTTTTTTGTTCATGTACACTGCGATAGGTCTATTTTATGGTAGAACATAATTATAAAAGATATCTAATTAAATACCAGAAGGTCGTCTGTAATTTTGTCAACTCAATAGATTCTTTATATTGAAAAAGAAAAACATGTATTTTTATTATTATTCAAATCATAGCATAAGTAAGGGTAGCTTCAAATTAAAATAATTTCCATTAATAATTGTAACAATAATTAAAATGATTAAAATATTATATTCTTACAACTTATAGCCAGTAAATAAAAGTGGGCCTAAACGTCTATTAAACATTACACATAATATTAATGAGAATATGGTATCTACGGAAATAACGCATGTTTAACAAGGAAGTTATAACTAGATTGGAATGCGCACGGCGAGCGAAAAAACGATCCGAATTTATAGCCAACGGAGGGG
>DWKA01002876.1:0-10132 GCA_018249155.1 Panoquina ocola ocola
CCTTGCCAAGATCGACTGACTTCTTGTCGCGATCGACCAGTCGATCGCGATCGACCGGTTGGCCACCCCTGCTATATTAGGTACATGTGGTCCGAAACGTAATTGGCTAGTTTTTCTACAAAGCCTCGCAAATTGTTAAGATAATTTTAATGTAATCCATCAATTAGAAAAAAAATATTTAATTTTCAAAAATATTTTATTGTTACAGTTGTTTCTATTTGACGACCTCTGGTGAAATTTTTAAAATATTAAGTAAGGCTTAGTTTAGGTATTTTCAAATCTATAAAATAAAAATAAAACTGTACAAAAAAATCTCTTTGAGTTTTATTATTTTAATAGTTACATTACAGATAATATATTGTAATGATAACCTTTTTTTTACTTAAAAAGTAAATAGAGAATAAATAAAATTCATAAAAGGAACTTACGTCGCTCATGTAAGGAGTCCAATCATTATTGCCAGCATCCCATTCCGGCGGAGGTTGTTTTTCCCTCAATCTATTGATTATTGTAGCATCCGAATCAGCATCCACTAAAGTGTGATCGAAATCAAAAACGGCCAAGGAAGCCATTATTCTGATTTTAAAATGCCCGCGCACAACACAACCGCAGTCGCGGACAAACTCGATACTAATACCTAATTACCTACTGTATGGAAGCTGCACTCGCACTAGTCGCACTAAGAATTTATTAGCTAGCCTATTTACTTGGCAATTTATGGTTACTATTTATGCCATTTTCCGGGATTTGCGTAAAGTACAGTATGTTTTCAATTCATGTTTTTTTATTCGTCCGTTTCCGTCATTGATCAAGGTCATCTTCTTAGTAAATCATATTTGATTTCATTACTAAATTGGAGCTCTATGACACTGAAACGTAAAATAAAACGTGTACGATAATTTTCACAATAAATTGTTAACTAGGTGCTAGTTATACACCTATTTTAATTTAACAGGTATTGTTTTGATATAAAAAAGATATAAGGACCATCCACAGACAGCACACGGTTCAACAGCTGTTTGTGCCACAGACTAGATACAATCAGTATTCAGTAGTACAGTGATCTGCTTATCTGTGTTGTGTTCGTATAAAGAATAGAAAAATATTTGCAAGGGTTGTTAGTTTATTTTTCTGCAGTTCGTTAATATTTATATATTAATTTAATATACTGACAGACTTTTGTTATCAATTTATGTTTTTTGTAGGTATCTTGGGCAATGACTAAAGAAAAGTAGTATAACAGTTTTAATTATTTCATTCATGAAACAAATAAAAAATAAAAGTGACATGACATTCTTGTCAGAATTGACAGATGTAGATAAGATGAGATTGTCATAACCTGTAAGCCCTGAATAATTTTATAAGATATTTGTTGAACTTACTATTATTTTATAAGTAAAATGGCATCATTGAAAGTGTGTTCGCTGGGTAGGTTAGCAAGATATATGACCGATACAAGTTTAAGGAGTTTTCGGACAAATATATACAGGTAATCATTGCGCAATCATAAACTTAACCTAAAACTGTTGCAAGGCGCTTAAATTGAAAAGAATGGAACTTCCCTTTTGGTTTCATCAATGTGGTTCTGCTGGGACTTTTTTATACCCACTTTATGTATCAAACTGGCATAGCTAGTTCTCCTGTTTCTGATGCCAATCTTCATTCAACAATGATATCTAGTTAGGGCTTCAAGATTGGCCTATTTGAAGTTTTATCTATTTATTATTCAGTAAGTTAAGTAAATACGGGCAAAGGTTTAGTCTTTTTTTATTATCGCTGTTAACTATTATTTAATCAGACTGTGAGAGGCAAAGTGTATAGTATTATTTCCTCTGTGAAGGTGTGATATACTAACATGTTATATCCTCTCTGGTAGCTCTGCACTTAGCATATCAATATTAAACTAGTTCAACGTGAACATAATTAACATTTATCATCTAAATTCTTAAAAAAATCCAATGTCCAATGTCTATTGTTGTTTTAGAATATCATGCCACCTATGAAAATGGTAACCTAATTTAGGGGTACAAATATGCCTAAGAATTATAAAAATAAAACAAAAATAAGTTGGAACATGTATTGATCTATGTAATTTGGTTCCTTAGAGGGTCCATCAAAAGCTACAGCACAGAACAAAAGGCAGCAGAGCCCGATGCGGCTGAGAAGCTCCCAGCCACAGTGGAGGAGTGCCACAAGCAGATAGAGAGCCTCTCCACCGAGCTCAACACAGTCAAACAACAGGTCAAGGATTATGAAGTGAGTAGACTTGTGCTGATTCATATAACATTTTAAATTGCTATTTCTATAAATAAGGTATAAAAGAGGGAATTGACTGATATATCAAAGTATCTACTAAAACCTCTCATAATAAAATGCATAGGAAACTGCTATTTGCTATTCTTCAAAATCCCCTGAGGAACCCATAGCCGCAACTAATAGAGAAATTCAAGATACCTATTAGTTAAATTTATTTATTGTTTCATGAACGTCATGGCCACATGAGTGTGTGTAGCATGGTTTTGTCTGTGGTCAATTTTGAGAAGGCAGTGCTATGCTTACTGGTATGGACTGTCTTAATTGATGACATGAGATATTGTGCAGTGTTTGAGTGCCTGATGTTGTACTCGTATTTTAGTGAGTGTTGTGTTGAGACACACACACAACTGTAACTCATGTTATGACATGTTTTTTTCCCTCAGGACAAGTACAAGCGGGCGCTGGCGGACGGCGAGAACGTGCGGCGGCGCATGGTGAAGCAGGTGGAGGACGCCAAGTCCTTCGCCATCCAGAGCTTCTGCAAGGACCTGCTTGATGTGAGTAGCGTGGCCTGCTGGGACGTATCGAGCAAGTTTCAAACCATACAGCCTCCTCTGAATGAGAGCCAAAGTAGACCAGCTTGGCGACTGGCTTACCTCAAAGCTGCTGACCCCACGCTTAATAACGGCGCCCATGCTACGATCCGGGGGCCACTTGTTCCTCGAAGCTCAAGCCCGGGTAAAAGGGTGACCTTTGAGACCCGAATCCCCTCGCTAATCCCGCAGTGAACGCATCGATACTAGAGAGTGAACAAGCCACATCAGGCATTGACATTAACATGTCAATTCTGTAATACTTGTATGTCATCCAGTATTACTTTTGGACTTTTTCCGTAAAACTTCTTATATACCAAGACAGCCCCTTCACCCCCGGTGGGCCGAAAATTCCTAATTAGCACAATACTGGGTACTAATAACCATGAGTACACGTGTTGTCGTGGCGTGCGCAGGTAGCGGACACGCTGGCGGCGGCGGCGGAGAGCGTGCCCGAGGTGGCGGAGGCGGGTGAGGGCGCGGCCGCGGCGCTGCGCTCGTTGCACGACGGCCTCAAGCTCACCAAGGCGCAGCTCTCGCAGGTCACACACTAACACTTCTCACTCAATGTTGCGTTTTTTCACCATTTTTTTTTAATAATATATAGGCAGACATTTGATCGCAATCTCATCTGATGGTAAGATGTAAACGTTCGCCTCAAAATCTTGTGGTCGATGTAGTAAACGGACGACGCGCTGCACGCACACATCAGCACGGCTCGGCCGCGCGCGACTATACTGCTATTACTGCTTTGGCTTTGCATTAGAACTATGCTAAGCGTGTCTAAACGATGTTTGCATGTACATATGCGTGCACCGATCCATTCCTTTGTATGGAGTTGCCGAGTCGGACTACTGTATGTTGTATAATTATTATTGTATTATTATTATTGTACTATTGTGTATACTGATGGATGTGTGTGTGGCGGCAGGTGTTCGCGCGGCACGGGCTGGTGGCGGTGTCGCCGCTGCGGGAGAAGTTCGACCCCAACCTGCACGAGGCGCTCTTCCAGCAGGTACGTCGTTACATCAACAACACGTGTTTATTAAGAAAAAAAATGCCGCCGACCTGTGATCCTGGAGTTTTCCTATAATATGCATTGACGGATTGCCTGGAAAAATAAATGTCGGTATGCGCTACTACTAATGTGCAGTGATGAGTGTTGTTACTTTTTTTAATTTTTATTTATTTGTAACGTATGGTCAGGAGGTGGAGGGCGCGGAGCCGGGCACGGTGGTGGCGGTGAGCAAGGTGGGCTACAGGCTGCACGGGCGCTGCGTGCGGCCCGCGCTCGTGGGCGTGGCCAAGGGCTCCTCCTAGCGCGCCCGCAGCTCGCAGCCCCAACTGTCAACTGTAGCTCGAACCAAGTGATTCTAATTCGGTTTGCTGATCATCGAACGCACCCTTCATTTTCCTAAACTGTGGTCGTAGTATGACTTTAACTAAGTACTCGATTGACGTCATGTAAACGAATTTTGTTTGAGTTCGAGGTAGGGGGTCATCTAGTGGCAGTTAAGGGGAAGCAATTTTTTTCCATACAAATTTTACCTTACTTTAACTTGCGCCTACCGAGTAGTTAGAAAAAATCGTAGAATGACCACAGGTGACATCTGTCAAGTGCTCGTTGCTGGTGTGTTGGAGCGTCCGATCGGCAGTTGTTATAAGTACACAAGCGTAACAACATTGCTGCATTGTATCGCACGATACACATGGCGCGGTGTCGTATACTATTTATGTTTTCCAAACTCCAACAGTTGTCGATAGATAGCGTGAATAAGCTGAGACACTTCGTGTAGTAATAAAATTGGCAAGTGGCAGATTGGCTGTGAAAGATCCAAGTTAATATCCATCACTTATTTGACTTAAAATTCCCGTGTCGTTTTATTCATGCCATGTAGCCAGTTATGGCCGCGTTCAGATGCGCGCGGCACAAGCGTTCACATGACGACAAATGTATGGCGCGCGAGTCCTAGCGCGCCGCGCGGTTATGTAGACGATGCTATCTGTTTACTTAGTTCTTTTACCGCGCGGTGCCGCGCGTTCATCTGAACACGCCCTATAGTAACGCCACCTTATAGAAAGCGGCAGAAGTTATTACGCGTCAATTGACGTGTGTTGGATAAGAGGTTCTTCTAATAATAATATAGCATTCAATTTAGGGTAAATTTTCTATTTGACAGTTCACTACATCCTCTACATAATCTAATTCTAATCTATTTTTTTAATCAGAATGACTTATATGCATTTATTGTTGTAATTCTGTTTTATTGAAAACATCTGTCAAGTCTCCATGAATATCATTATATTATTATCTTCATCGATAGCTTTTACATACCTACCATTAGCAATATTGATGGATAAACTGATATGGTCAAATTCGATCATTTTCATTGCTACGATGCATCGTCAAATACAGATTCAATGAATGGATTGTAAGGTGGCATTGCTTCCCACCGACGCATTTGTCGTCCGGCCATGCGATCGTACTTATGTCAAGACACAAAAACTAGTCTAGTCCTACAATCAGTTCGGCGACAATTAAATAAGACTTGCGGCTGGAACTATATTTACACCGCCCATGAATTTCTACTGGTATGACAGCATTTAAAACTCAACGCCAGCACATTTTATTTTCCAATGAAAAACTGGCCAAGTTCTGTGTGACACAAATTGCAATTTTCATATTAAATTCTCGTCGAACAGACTGTAGTAAGACGTTATGCAAGTATAAAACATAGTAACATTTTATCTTATAACGGCGAAACGAATGGCATATCAAGTTGAATTCCAAAGAGTCGTGTTGGAGTTTTATTTATAGATATTCGAATATTTCGATCGAATGTATAAAAATGTTCAATATTCCGACATTATCACAAGTCCCGATGTTTTTTAATTTGTTTATTAAATTTAATTTTAAATGTATGTAGTGATGATAGTAGGTTGTAGTAGTGTAGTTCCCGCGGGCGGCCACCGCACTGGACTGTCGCTACTGTCAGATATTCATTGAAAAAGTTTTAATATCGGCAAGGTGCTTGCAGGTTCGACTTCTATTCGAGTCACATTTACACCATATACTATATGGTACTAAAATGTAACGTTTATTTGTATATCAAACGAGCGTAAAACGCGCAGAAACTACTTTAGTCTGTAAAAGCCCTTACCTTACAAATTTGTCACTGTCAATCACTTCGAAAGTTTTCATGTTTTCATTTACGTTTAAATAGCACAATTTAAACATTATGTGGGCCCGGGACCCAGCTGTGGGAGAGCGCTGAACCAGTGCAGTCCATGGTAACGTGGCTTGCTTGTTTTCCAAATGTATGTATTTTTATAAATGTGTGTGTGGACGGCGGTAGGTGTTATAGAGATAATAAATGCATTGTTACTGTACGCGTCGTTTTATTGGACCCCCACGATACGATACTTGTGTTGGACACTAAACTAGCTGACGTCGACAAACCGGCCGGAATAGCATAAAACCCTGTCCGCGGCGCTTATATTGTTATAAAACATTAATCAAAATAAGTTAGCAGAACATGTTAGCAAAACTGATAGCTGCACCAGAAGTTGCTATAGTCGTGGCAAGAGTCTGAAAGAGACAGTCAGATGCGCAGAATAAAAAGCCGAGCAATACGATTTCTGCGCATCTAATATCTCTTTCAGACTTTTGCCAAGTTACTTGTGGATTACTATAACAAGTCAGCGAATGCGAAATGCGCCACTTCACCTCCCACAAACTGCTAAGCCACGCCCCTATTCGCATGACAACTTGTCTGCAAACACAAAAACACGTCACTGCCGATCTGACTTAATGCAGTACTCTTTTTAACTACTTAAATTAATTAATTAGTCAGTAAGAAAAGTTACACTACAAATAATAAGTTATTTTTGAGCGCTGTGACGTCGTGTATAAGAACTTCACACTGAGACGCAAGCGATGCGGCTACCACACTAAACAGAGTAGCGAGACACGCGACTTTATGCGCCACGTGATTATTATAGGGAACGCCACCCTGTCCGCTAAAGTACAGTTTGCACGCGAATTGATTGCTGTCGGGGCCAAAGGTAAAGGGGGGAAGCAAAAATAATTTTGAGCTTTAATAACACTATATTAAAGACGGCGGGGCGACGAGCTCCCCCCTTTACCTCAGGCCCCGACTGCAATCAATTCCCGCGCGATCTGTACTTGCGACCTAATGTGAAGCACCCAATCCGGACTCGCGACCGGGGCATCAAGCCGTAGGGGGGTGGGGGGTACGTAAATGAAAGTCTCGGGCTCGGTGCGTGCAGTGCAGTGTATATTGCGGCGGGCGCGGGGTGGGGGCTGTACTAGAAGCCCTCCTGGTAGGCGCGCGAGTCGAGGCGCGCCTGCAGCAGCTCGAGCTGGCGCCGCGCCTCGCCCGCGGGGAAGTTGTTCAGCTCGTAGTACTGCGGCGCGATGCGCAGCAGCCACTCCGCTGTCGCACACACACACACACACACAGCTACATTATTGATACTGCTATAATATAGTCGTATAGGTAACTACACGTAACTTGGCAAGAGTTGAGATGCGCAGAAGTAGTTTTTTTTTTTTTCGGGTCTCTTGGGTAGTGAAGCGGGACGCAAAGTTATTTGTCACTGATAAATGACGATTTAAAACAGTACCTCACCAACTAGTGACCAAGTGAGCTATGTGTCGGCCAATCAGAGCGCAGCGACCGGCGCAGTGTTTTGGCGTAATTTGTTTTAGAACAAAACATATAACATTACAACTCTATTGTTTACATGCTCGACGATATTAGTGAACAGTATCAAGTGGCGGGTACTCACGCTTGATGTCGGTGACGGTGCGGATGTAGTTCTTGGTGGTGAGCACGAACTCGTTGTAGATGACCCAGTCGGGCTTGTGGTCGAGGCACGTGGACGGGTGCAGCTGCACCACCTGGTTGTCCTTCACCGTCAGGTAGTGCCCCGTGCGCTCCAGGTGCGCCACCTGCCGCAAGACCACGTTATAACTTAATCAAACTAAGACAATACACTGACAAACAAATATACTGCAACAAACTTCAGGATTTATATTAAAATTTATTGCGTTTTGAACTTAATTCAGTTTATTAGATATATCACATCGCTTATCGCTCAGACATATTATAAGTTAATTATCACTTGCTTCGGCGAAGGAAAACATCGTGAGGAAACCTGCACACATGAGAGTTCTCCATAATGTTCTCAAAAGTGTAAAGTCTACCAATCTGCACTTGGCCAGCGTTGTGTACTATGGCCTGAACCCCTCACATTGCGACCCGAGTGGAGACCCGAGCCCAGCAGTGGGACAAGTGTGGGTTGTAACGACGCTGTGACGCACCTGCATGAAGAAGCCGTTGACAAGCGCTTTCCGTATGTTGATGTAGTAGTCTTTGCTCGTGAACTCCGTGCTCGTGCGCTTCAAGTTGAACCTGGAACGTGACGCAGATCTCTTCACGTTACATTGTACAACTACTTATAGATAAATGCACATAACTTAACAAGGTGTTGCTGTGGTGGGAATAGGATTGCGCATGTACAATCAGCAGCAAATAGTTGGTGACATTCAAACTGTCCACATTGTTAGACACAATCAAAGTGCTCTAATTGCTCTTATGTCTTTTTCATATTAACAACTGTCTTTTTCATATCTTGTATGCCGGATATTGACTGTCATTGTCATATAACTGATCTCTATCAGCAGTTACTTGATATGTGTGAGTACAGAACAAGCTCCAAGCAGCAACTACCAAGTGTTACCTGTCCATGATGCGGCTGAGCTGCTGGCGCACGTTGTCGCCCGACTTGAGCGAGCGGTAGTTGATGAAGTTGTCGTAGCACCAGTGCGGGTCCTCCATGTCTACCAAACGACAACAACACATGTACACAACAAAATTACATAGGAACTCATCAAATTAACAACTTCAATGCGAGTCACATAAAATCGACCTGTTGCGGTGCAATCTCAGTTTGCGCACGGGAAAAATAGGTCTCTCGGCGGGCTTATTTAGACTGCCGCCGCATCAGCTAAAAGTCACTGATTTTATACCCCAGTGAACGTGTTTATTTTATACATAGCTACTGCTAGCTTATTTCTAATATTTTAAAATCAAGTTTAATATTAGTTAGTTACAAGTGAATATTGAATAAGATTTGCATAACAATGCAAATCAAATTTCTCGAAGCGCTTACAGCCTGGCGGCTTGCTTTCAAGCGACAGACTGATTTTAGCAATAGCGTACTCTTGTCGGATGTATGACCGCTAATGGCATAAGTCCTCAAGCGTTTGTTAAAATTAAATAGCGGTCGTCAAACCATGTCGGAAGGCTCTGAAAACTCTTGAAGACTTTCGGGCGACAATAACTTCCGACACTCGAGTTGGCCACTGGGGCAGTGTGGTGGAGTGTGCTCACTCTGTTTAAACGCGTGGTAGACGTTGAGCAGCGTGAGGTGGTCGCCGTCGATGTGCGCGAACCGCATCTTGGCCTCGTCGGCCGCCTTGCGCGCCTCGTTGGGCCGCACGAAGCACTGCGGCACTGCAACACGACAACACACACATTGCTTCAATTGATACTTATTGTTAGTACGGCGGGAGGCACTTGTTTCGATCCAGCACAAACATGTGACCGATACATAAATATTTAATACCAACAAATAAACTACTAACATTGCAAGTTAAAACATTTTAAAGAAGAATTTTTATTTGTAAATAAAATTTAATTTGTCACGATTCAAAAGTTCGTTTGAATTTTGACACATGTTGACCGCATACACATTGTGAGAGGAGACCCGAGCACAGCAGTCAATTACGGGTTGTGATGATAAAATAAATGACGACAATATAAAGGTGAGCGGCGACTGACCGGAGAGCATGGCGGTGATGGAGAGGATCTCGTTGGAGCAGTTGTGGTTGCAGCTGGCGATCAGCATCTTGGCCAGCTGCGGGTCCAGCGGGAACTCCGCCATCACGGCGCCCAGGTCCGTCAGGTTGCCGTCGTCGTCTGCAACGTCACACCTCACCATGTTACAAACAGGGAACAATAGAAAGGAAAGAAAAGTAAAAAATTTTAATTAAAAATTTAAAACACCCCCGACACAAACATTTAAAAAGTAAAAAATACTTAATATCTCTAAAAATTATACTTCGCATGGAGGGACCGCTCCGAACTATACATATACTATACATATACATGTATTTATCTAGTCTTTTACCCAAGACTTATCATTTATCAATATTTTTTTGTATTTAAGTTAGAAGTAAATGTTAGGTTTGGAGC
>DWKA01002877.1:0-10132 GCA_018249155.1 Panoquina ocola ocola
TTTCACTAATCGCGTTATTGTCTCGTGAGCTAACATTACTTATGAACTAGGTGACCATGACTCCGGATTTTGTTAAAACTGTTTGGGACTCTCGTTAATATTCTACATACGAAGAAAATATTTAAATGAAAATAAACGTGAGGGAGTATCGTGTGCAAATTCTGTACAATTTTAAATCTAGATCGAATCCGATATAAAATCAAGTTCAAAACAGAAGATCAAACGAAAACAATGGTCCCAAAATAATATTTTACCATTTTTATTTAATTTAACATCTATGCAATCTA
Organism: Panoquina ocola ocola; assembly: GCA_018249155.1. Classification (NCBI taxonomy): domain Eukaryota; kingdom Metazoa; phylum Arthropoda; class Insecta; order Lepidoptera; family Hesperiidae; genus Panoquina; species Panoquina ocola. The sequence continues at coordinate 288 of DWKA01002877.1, forward strand.
TGAATTAAAATGATTATCTACCATACCTCAAAAATCATGTATCTCTTAGTACTCAGTCAGTAGTAGGTACCTAATATACTCGTAGTAGTATGTAATAGCAATGATTGTGTATAATTTGTTTCAATTCTCCCAAGTCACGTTCTTCATTTTCAATGCATTATTGGTGGCCCTACTCACAATAATGTTGGTAGAGTGGAGCGCGGGCAGCCGTTGCATCTGATAAGGCATTTGATATGCTAATAGTGGTAGCAAATGTTCGTGTAATGAGCATGCGACGGTTTAGCGCCCGCGATACGCGGCTACGAGGAAGCTTTCGATAACCTAACTGACCTTTTAGAGCAGCTTTTTGATAATAGACTACTTAAATTTAATTTACATTCCAATTTTTGCCAGTTATAGCGTAAATATGTAGGTACATTATTACACGTGGCGAATGTTACTTTTGATAACAGAGATGATTATAGTTTATGTCGTGAAATCATTTTGTTTTAAGTTTTCGCAAAAACATCATTGGAATAATTTATTTTTAGATCAGAAACCACATTTTCTGTCATAATCAAAATGTATTTTTACTTCATTCGTTTATTTTCTTTCGGGGCATAGCTAAAATCTGTTCCCGAAATTTTAAGATACTGATAAAAAAATCAAATACAGTAGGTAGGTACACATACTTTTGATCTGTAATGTACGAGTATTAACAACGCTAGGAGGTAGAGTCGCAATATTTAATTTAATTTTTAATTCCCTGACCTCACCTTCTGTAGCGAATTCTTAGTTTTTATTTAGGTACAAGTATTATAGAATAACAGAATTCTATCCTTATCGAATAGTATTAATCAGCGAGCGTGAAATAGCTAGTACTCTTCGCTTTCAACGCTAGCGCTGATAGGGGCGAGTGAAATTCGCGGATTAAGATGTTATCAGGAACCTGACGCGAGGCGGCTGTGCAAGCGTTTGATCATCAGTTACCATAATGCGGCGTAATGCGACCATTGTTCGCCGATACGTTGCTACTTACCACCACATGTCTTTATTAAAACGAAATTAGACGGCTCGTTCATTGGAAGTGTTAAAAATTAAGTAGTTTCTGGTTACCATAAATATGTATGTAGGTTTTATCTTTCATCAGTTTCATCGTATGCATTTGTTATTGGTTTTCACTATCCTTGTCTTTGCAAGGAATACAATTTATTAGCACTAAAAGGTGTGTATATGTAACTTTTTTAAATCCATGTCATGTTGGATAACATGAATATTTTATTTAATTCCATTTCAACGAGGAGCTGGGAAAAATAAGCAAGCTTGGCACAAATTTTTATTCATTTAAAAATACATATTTAGAAGTAAACAGAAATTAGTTTTAACATAAAATTATTATCTATTCTTAAATTTTTGATAATTATCAAAAATTATAATCTGTGACTGCCCTATTTTTAAACCATAAAAAGATTGATAACTTACCTTGCATGTTCGTTGAGTATAGGTTCTACTCTACATAGTTAGATTTAGTGTATCTTTCGTTTCGATTGCTCTATACAGGAGCACCAACGAACGGAGCGGTTGTGTGATAAAATATCAATACTACCTATTAGATTAGGATAAATAAATAGCGTTTTAAAGGAAATTGGTATGTTTTAAAATGATTACTACATATTTTAATATAATTTTAAACCGACTGCTACTTAAGTAAGTATACTTCGTAAGTTACTTCGAAGTGGAACAATGTCTACAGTTAGTAGTTAGGTAAAGTTTTACATATATACAAAAACAAACAATAGCCTAACAGCACTTCCTTATATCAACATCCTTTTAAACCTTATTGAATCGCATCGACTATCGATCGTGACCGAATCTCTCCGGCTACTTTTCCACCCTCTCTGTAAAGTAAATCGCATTTACAACGTTTCAACCTCGCTAACATGTTAAAACAGAACTAATGGACATTCGCTTCAGTCTCAGCCCGCAGGAGACGAATAATACAAGTAAAATGGTCCCATCTCCACGCTTCATTAATTTTATTGCCCCGAGGCGCTCCGGTTCAAGTCGGAACGCCGCCAGCGAAAACACGCCATTATTGTATTGCCAGTGACTTAAATTAAATAAACACAAACCATTATACGTACTCAGGAATGCACACGCATTTCTTTGTCTCTTCGACAACTGTCACCGATTGATGCATAATCCTTTATGTTTCGCGTACTGCGGATCCGCTCGGGGTGCGTAGCGTTACTCGTAACTAGACGAACAATGCGTTTGGCTAATGTAATGGAGATATTAGCGCGAGCGTGGCGGAATAATTCAGACATGGTTTTTTGTGTGCGTACGACACAATAGGATTATTCTCCATTGATCATAGATTATTATATAAGTAGCTGTGGAGGGTGCGTAACATGAAAACTAAATTTGGTTTATCGGCTATTATGGAAAGTAGGTGTTAATGTTGAAATAGTAATTTATGATACGATCGTGACTTCCACGTTTTGAATCAAGTTTTACGGTTCTCGTCAGTACTTAGTTAGCGAAGTGTCTGGCGTCTGTTGGCTGTTGGTTCTCTTGTTTATTTTTACCTAAGTATAAACTTGCAATACTTGCAATAATAATTGTCTATGGAAAATAAAGAACAAACTTGAACATATCTTCTTAATACGTAGATACTTTATGTCCGCTACGAAAAGCGCTACGAAACCGAGACTTCTAACTTTTGAAAACTTCTGAAGTGAAACTACGAATGTAAGTACTCGTAAATAAAAGCGACAAAAGCTTCCTACTGGCGTAGATTAAGTTGACATCTCAGCATTTCCGTGTATTACGTATTATAACGTATTCCCTACTTGCCTTGGTTAGTAACACGTTGGTGATGCTTGCGACGAGATAAAAAAAACAAAAGGATCTTACTTTTCAGAGGAAACGTGGGTCTATCCTATCGAATAAATTTACCTATGGCCAGGGGGTCACAAAGACAAAAATATATCAAACAAACAAAAGGTAACGAGGGTTAGTGGAAGTTATCTAGCCGTAACCTCTTAAGCCGATCCGCGGGCACAAAGCCTCAACTACTAATGTTTGCTTTACTGCGGCGACAAAGGGCCGGAACTATTGTTTGTTGGAAAGCTTTATTCGCGACCCTCCCACGACAATAGGTTACCCAACTTAAAAATATATTATATCTCACTTGACGTTGGCATCTCGTGAATGTCCTTTTAAGCCGAGGATTGAAGACGGCACAAACAGCAGATCTTTTTCATTGCGACAACAAATTTACTGGAACTGCTCTTTGAATTGAAATATTTAGCTTATATACCTACTCGAAGGTTAAAGATGCGCCTTTGCTAATTGTGATAAACAGATAGGTACTTGTAATGGAATATCATTAATATTTAAATATTAGATATAAATACTAGTTGTATTATTCAAGTATCTGATTACGTTCGTGGTAAAAAACAGTAGTAGTCTTACAACGTGAAACACACAGATAATTTGGGAGCAACTCCGGTGCTCATTAAAAAGCTTCAAATTTAATGCCTATAGTCGACAATAGCGAAACTATTTCTTATTTTCTGCTGAACTTTTTATGATTGAATTTTAAGAGCCATATAATATGTTATTATGTTATGCAACAAAACAATAACAAGAAGTTAATCTGAACCATTATAAACCATCCGTCGTATCCACGCTACGCCAACATCCGGCCGGGCGGGGGCGCTGGAGAGTTGAAAATTATCCTTTTCACGAGCGACCTTAAGCATAATAGAGAAAGCACTTAAGCCATTTTCTCCGCCTTTAAGTGTCGTAAGCGCGGCCGTTTGCCGCAGCCAGCTTCGTGAGCTAGAAAATCAGCTATTACATTCGAGTAGGCTAACTGAAACGGTTCGAGCGAGCTTGTTCCGAAGGGGTCGGCTGGGCGGGCGTGGGGTGCGCTTCAAACTAATGTGGCCATTGGGCGGCGCTAACAGCAATTAGGCTACATGCGAGCAAATGGATTGTGCATTACCGACGACATGGATTGATTTATTGGCTCGGTGAAGTAACCGACCGATTCCGATCATACATTTAAATCACTAGCGATCAACTCGGACGATATAGCCATTACTGAAATGGATATCGGCGGCATTTTATTATTAAAACTGAACGGCGGCGTGACCCCACTCGAATTACCTGCCAATCACGAACGTACGATTCGAATTGTGCGAAATTATTGATGGCTCATCAAAAACATAGCTCTACAATTTTTTATGCGTAACTTCAAACTATCGTCGATAGTTATGTGAATATACATAGGTACATGTATTTCGTTACGTACTATTTTGTAAATAATAAAACCATCCATGTGTAAGTACCTACATCTGGCAGGATGGTATCAGTGCCATCTTGTAGGTACAGTCAGCTGCATATATATGGCTGTAACTATCGTTTTATTACTTAGACATAGCTATCAAATGATAAAAGTCTATGATTGTGCTTTTGCCCAATTGCCGAAAAATATCCATGATTGTGCTTTTTCCCATTTCAGTGTAAATTTATGACAAGGAACACAAGTTAAAAGAATCAAAAGCCGCCCCAAAAATATACTGAAAATGTCTGTTAATTACTTATAAAATATTAGGATTATGGCAAGCAGAATGTAGTACTCGTAATATATCACTAACATTCACAGAAACGTTAGATAACATAATTCTATACCTAAATTATGAAATAAATTCTACTCCTTTGAGTTCTACCATCTTTTTATATTTCTTCACGTAAAAGATCGCATCTGTCAGTGGCCGGGCGTCGACGTACCGATCTATGAATAATAAATGTGGCGAGCTGCCCGATTGGGGAAATTGAATTTTATAGTTCGTAACACATTCGACGACAGATGTCACAATATGGCCGCGCGCCGCCGGCTACGTGGCATGTAATCCAAAATTCCAAATGTCAAATACAAATCAAAATTAGGTCGCTTGTAGTGTAAATCATTCAATAATCGCTATAGCCCCTCGATGTAATTAGGAAATTCTAGTGTTGGTCGGTATGTTTGGAATATGCTCGTTTTATAACATTTCGTATACCTACTATACCAAATTATTTGCGGATATTGAAGACTTCAAGAGTCGTACTTTTATCAGAAGTGGGATCTACCTACAATCTACATACTCTAATAATATCGAAATGCCTATTTATAGGTAGGTACCAAAATGCTAAATTAGGTTTTACGAATTGTAAGTAAATAAGAACTTTTATGGACAAGCGTATTTGCTTACAAGAAAACATACAAATTCCAGGGATCTAGAAAAACTGACAAATACAATGTTTTCCTTTACAAGGAACTATCTTCAAGTTATACGAGTAAAGTCACATCATTGGGTAGTATGTTCATGGGGAAGGTGTGTGTGATTAATAGAGTTACTTCTATTAGGGTGGACAATTATCAGGCCATTACGACAACGAGTGGGCTCCATTTAATAATTGAATACTATTCAAGTGTGACTATCGAACCGCCGTTAATTTTGTTATGTCCGCTGCTGGCTTTGATATACCTAACGTTCGCTTAGTAGGTGTCCACTTTCTTGACAAAATAAATATAAGAGAAAATGTTAAGTGGTAGCAGAAAAACATTGAACCAAATTTTCTTAACGATGTTTGCGTCAATATCAGAGTGGGTATCTAAAGCTCATATTATAAAAAATTCTACTTATGTTTTATGCACATCATAATTATAATCACTATCGATACTTTCTACTGATCTACTTTACTACGTAAGTCATTATACTAAGAAAAATACAATTAAGTAAACAATTTGGTTGATATGTCTATAAAACAGTGTTTTTATAAATATTTTCCAATAGATACAGATATTTCAAAAGTGAGCGAGCACATATGGTTTAGTTGTGAACCATCTCTCTCACCATTTGTTAAATTTCTATCTTACGTTATCTTAAATCTTTAAAGCTTCAGTTCAATAATATCATGTAACAGCAATAATTTAATGTTCGGTGTCCATTGTCCTTAATTGACTTCCCCTCGTCCATCCCAGCGCTTGAGTTAGATAAATTCGCGCTATCCGTTTACATCATTAAATTTTATTAGTGGCAACACAATAACGGAATTGTGGGGTGAGCAGTAGAAGGGCCTTTCTACGACTGCTTCCCTCTTATACGCATTTCCTTTTGGCGCGAATTAAGCAGGCTATTAAGTCGCCTTTGAGAAGGATGACGAATTGAAACTGCTTATACATAGCCAGTGAAAAATTAAGCTTTCTTTGTTTGTAGCTTGCGGCATTTTTATGTTATCAATACAGGCGGTTCGGTGGTTAATACTGATATAGGAATTGAATGTTAAAAAAGCTTCGTGATTATCTGGCACCTACTCATCTACAATCGTTGACTAATAGAATTCAGTCTTAACGCTATCACCTATACGAGTTAGTTGGTTAATAGACGGATGGCGTGTTATGCGATTATTAGTGAGACCGAACCACTGTCACAGGCTGTCCAAACGTCAACCGAAGCAGGACGATCCAACGAATGTTTTGCTACTGTTATTTCAATTGCTGTTAAATCTAAGTAGCGGTCTGTTATAGCCTTATATATTGTGTTTGCATCGGGCTATTCACCAGACCTTAAAATTATACCTACTACTTAATTATGTACAAGTTGATACTTTTAATACCTTAACTTTTGTACTTCCATATGGGGTGACTCAAAATACTTAGGTACCCGAAATATATTAGGGCCAGGCATTAAAATTAAATTCAAAACTATTTTACAAATCTGACTCTTTATTCGCCCTCCCTGAGGATCGGTATGCCGTCGAGCTTGGTGATCTGCTGAAGGCGATTGGACGCCTGCGTGCGCCACGTCTCCACGTCCGGTTGGTTCTCGCAAATGGGGTTTCCAATGAAGACCAGATCTCTTAGGGCTGGACACTCCTGGGAAAAAAATGAAAAAATAGAGTATAGTAAGTAACTTAGAAAGATGTAGAAAGAGACATTACATGCACAGAAGTTGCTTTGCTCTGCTGTTTGTACTGCGCATCTACTGTCTTTTTCAGATTCTTGCTAAGTACCTTGTGCTTGACGATACCTACTATTGTTCTTAAATCATTTGCTAATTCGGTATGAAAGCTACAATTGTTCTTTACCTGTAATCTGTTAAATTCGACCCACTCCTTAACATTATTGTTAGACATGTAGAGAACGCGCAAATTTTTAAGTGCTCCAATACCCTTCAGTTTGTCGATAGGATTATAACTGATCCATAATTCTTCTAATGTGTCCGCTACGGTTTCCTGATAAATAATTATAATAAAATTTGAATAAATACGCTAAATCACAAGCTTCAAGGTAAAATTCAATTGTCTTATTTCAGGAAGTACTTACTATTCCTGCGACAGATTTTATATAATTTCTACCAAGAGATAAAATTTTAATACTTCTCATCCCAGCAATACCAGCTATTTTGTCGATCATGTTCGACGAAAGGCTTAATTTTCTGAAAGTAAAAAAGCAGATGTAGTAACGTAAATTAAATTAAAATTCGCAGCTCTACTTGCTAAAGTACCTTCTGTATTTAGAAAATGGCTGGATACTTTAGATTGGCAAAAACTTTAAAAATTATGCTTCATGATGATTTATTATGAAAATTGCGGTGAGTTGATTTTCAAATAGACAAAAAATATGTAGAAGGCCATATCAAAAGGTTAATAGATTTCTTCTTTCTCAGTATGACATAGGTAATAAAATAAGTAACTATTTCACTGAACATGGCCCCAACCATAATTTACGGCATGACCAGAGCGTGGTATGTGGATCATAAAATAAAAAGTTTGTGTGTCAAAAATATTATGTTGAGTTATAAGACACGGACTTTTAAATAGCAGAAGAGCATACTCGCAATTGACAAGAGTAGACAGTGCGCCATCCATCTTCTCTATCGGTGGCCACTGGAACTGCAGCTCAATCACCTTCGCCTCCGCAGCCTCCTCGCCCTTCGACTTCTCCCATCGAGCGATGGCTTCCTTGCATGTTGTTGGTTTTAATGCCATGGTGTATTGCTATAATGGGGAAACTTTTGTCAGTTGAATGATTCAACTTGAATCAGTTTTTTTATTATTTTCAAGATTGATTTATGAATTATTGTGGATATTGAATATCGTAATTGACAAATGATTGTCACAATATTGAACCTAATAAGTATGCTACTGACATAAATGATATACAACATTTTGTGCTACTGACCTCTATATCGTAGGTATAAAATGATTACTTTATTCTCAAATACTACCTACATTTTGCAGATTGAACAATCAAGGAATTATTAGTTTATCAGCTTCTGTATGTGTGAACAGACAGTCAACATATAACTTACTTACTCTAATGTTTATTTGAGAACTACCGTCGCTAAATCTTTAAGTCTAGAATAAGGAACTTTTATTATAAGTTCCTTGGTCTAGATTTTAACAGACATGCATACTTGTGTCAATAATACCTAAATTAATAAATGATTTTGTATTTACATTTTTTTATAACAACAAGTACCTACCAAACAGTTATAACTTAAACCATAGAAATCAGAATCTTCTCTGATTCCTATGATGAAAACTGTTAGTTTTGTCACGGAATAGCATGTATCTATGTTCGACAGTCGTAAAAAGTGATTCCGTTTTCGATGCTTGCACAGCGGCGGTGTCGGGGCGAGGGTCGTCCCGGTTGGCCGGCGGTAATCACGTCGCGCCCTCACACCTCCCGGCCGGTCCCTTCCCTGTCCAATGTGTTTGCTTGCTGAATTTCAAGTGCACAGATTCTGCGGTCTCCTTCTTTTTCAAGTAGTGCGATTTAAGATTCATTGGCGTGATGTTTACCCGAATTGTAGGTTGTTTACTTTGTGTAAATGCGACTCTACGTAGCGTTTAGGGAAGTTTGTGGAATTTGACTTTAGGTAGAGTTAGTGCTTTGAGTTAGGTACCTAACCTACTAATTTAGTTTGAATTTTTTTTTAATATATGCTTGTTAGAAATTTATTTTATCACTGGCTTTGACGAAGGCTACCTACTATGTACCTACCTACCTTGAAAAAACACAAATCATAATGATAATATGCTATAAGACAGAGTCAGAAAAATCCAAGATCCGAGGCAATCAGTGGGACATCAGGAGTTTTGATGTAAAAGTTTTGTAAACATAATTACATAGATATATTTAAATACAGACTTTTTTGGTCATACTCGTATTTTAATTATAATGATTCACTCAAGCCAGTGGATTTAAATTATACGCGTTACGAAAATCTATTTAAGTAGCTCTTAAATATACAATGAATCACGAATACTAAATCGAATACTGAACCCATGAAGTTTTTTGAGGCCCGAATTCTCTTTACTCTTATTTGCATCGATCAAGTAGACGCTTATCGCAATAAAAAACTTAATCCATTTCACTTCTTTCCTGTTTCCGTAGCGATAAATTTCACTCTTAGTTCTTAAATGATCCCATTCATAACCAATAGAGGGCTCGTAATGTATAAACATGGGTTTTGGGATTACAAATATTTATTCCACCCCATAGGCGCCGTGAAGCAATGTTTTGTCGGCACGCGGCGCCGCGTGGTCTCCCTGAAGTTCGTATCCGCCGCACGTGTACACTAATCTACTGCTCAACTGTACTGTAAAAGGGACTCTGTGCAAATAAAAGATCAAAATTCCCTTAATAATTGTAACGAATAACTATATTTTTTTATTTTTGTTTAACATACCTTATGATGTTTGTTAGTAGGTAGGTATGTTTTTTTTTTTTTTTTTAATAGAAAAAAGGTAGCAAACGAGCTGACAGTGCCACCTTCCCCTGCCGCCCATGGACACCTGTGACA
>DWKA01002878.1:0-10128 GCA_018249155.1 Panoquina ocola ocola
GTTTCTTTAACATTTTAGAATGTGACGACAACCGTAATGTACCTATAGTTCCTGTAAAATACTTTTTATTGCGTATTATTCAATAATAAATGAATAATTGTCGTATTTACTAAGTGTTATAAGCAGTAAAAATTAATAACTATATATTTCTTTATCTGTGATGCTCCATAATTCCCATGATTTTATATAAGATTTGTTTATTGTGAAATAATAATAAAAGTATGTGGTAAAAGTAAAATGTTACGATTCGTAGAACCGGTACCGAACAACACTATTATTAAAAAGCTGGTAACTTTATTTCAAAAACTGACATTAGCATGTGTCAATTTAGTCCGTACCGAAAAAAAACGGAATAAAGAATTATTAAAATGATGAAAATATAATCTGTGGTCAACCACAGACTGTAACATAAAACATAGACAACTATAACATTTTATCTGCAAGTTTTCTAACTTGTCTGTGGGAGGGGAGAAGAAACGACGAGAAAGGAGGAAAAAAGATATCTGTGGGAGGAAAGCACGAAACGCAAACGATCGAAAAAGATGTTTCTTATTTTCTTTAGATTATTTCAAAATTGATATTGCGTATTCCTATTGATTAGTGTAACTATAATAGTGTTAAAGGTAATGGTATTTTAAATATAGCATTCTCTGTTTAATACATTTCTTACATAAACGTTATAACTGCAATTTACGGTGTTCCAAAGTGCTCATTTCATTTCGTACGTAATAGAAAGGTGTGTGTTATATAACCTTGAATCACGGGATCTCACTATTGATTACTTATCATACTTTTCCCTGGATAGCTCACAATTAGGTAAGCCGGAGATTTATATTCCTTAAATTGATAAATGCCGATCAGAAACATCGGTGAATTTGCGATGCACGATGGCAATCTGTCACAACCTGATTACCACCATAATTATTTATTGATTTTTCGTAAAATTATTGTAAGATTCTTTTAGAAGAAGAATTTAAGAAATTTAATTCAAATTCAAAGGAACATTTATCAAAATATGAGTGTTCACCATGTTCATGAAATCGTAACCTTGACACATACCACCTACTTATTTAGATAATGCAGAACCTGGCAATTAAGCATATGTGATATAAATTGGATTGCAATCGATGTTTTTATTTTAATAAACGTAACATAAAAATTGATTACATCATACAACTTTTCTTAGAATTCTATATGATTTATTCATACATATTTTATATGCCATCTTTAGGTATTTTTTAAGGTATCAGAAATTAACAAATCGATTTTGAATCTTTGCACTTTATTATATTTCAACATATTCAATTAAATTAGTCCCTAACTTTATAGATGTGAAAATGAATAAAGGAAACTTAATATTCAATTTTTTGGATTCTCATGGCCTATGGTATATGATTTAAATAAAGGTAGGATCTTTACAGCATTACTATTCAGTAATTTTTGAAGTATAGATCTTGTGACATCATTTCTTGCTTCTAAACTTTGAGTAAGTGATATTATTGAAAGTATTAAAGAATATAAATTTGTTAATGGGCATATTTTAAAGAATCCAATAATAAATAGAAAGTAATTTTGCCGTTGTCCATGTCATAAATACGAAAAAGAAGTTTTGGTGATTTTTATTGAACATCATGACCTAATTCTAAACTAGGTCAGATCAAAAAAATTTAAGGATAGAATTTTTTGAAATGTGGCTACTATTGCCCATACTTTTCCATAAAACTACTTGTATTGTTTAATATTAAAAATACAAGTGACAGATAGAAATCTACTTTAATTTTCTACATTTTGGAAGTATCATTTTGGTTTATGCTTAATTGACGTTCACATGGGTGAAAGGGATCTGTAATATTTAATTTGCTTATAATAATTTCTATACATTAATATCTATCTTTGTTAGATTATTATAATCAATATAGGTAATATAATGTTGTCTATTTTATAAACTGGATCTCAGCCAATTGTGTCATATATTTAATTGAAAGTGTTTGTTAGCTTAGAAGTCAATGAAAAACAATTGATCTCAATATAGAGGTAATAAAAGTGAATGTAAAAAATACCATTAACTATGACTCCTTAGTCAAGTATTGTCTGATCTGATTGAAGGTATATTACTGTTATACCAGTTCTAAGTAGTACAAAATAATTTTATCAATTATTATTAAAAAAGAAATATAGTGGTATCTAAAATACTATCATAGTTTACCAGTTTGTTTTATGATGGGTACTGTTGATATGAAATTCTTACTAGTAAAGTGTTAATTTACTTTTGGAACTGGGAACTATTTATGTTGACTAGATGCCAGTTGCAGCATTGTGATTGTCATAGTGACCTACATCCAGTTTTATTACAATTTTATTTATACTAGAGACATGGTGTATGTTAGAATTTCAACCTTAACTCATATATTGAAAAGCTTACTTTACATTGACAGTTTCAAACATTTTTTTTCTTATTAAACATATTTGTGACATTTTGGCTTGAGAGCCTCCAGTACTAACTTTTTTGGCCAGTAACATTATCAATAATTTAGTGTTACCTGTCTATATCCATAGGCGATATTGACTATTTACTATTTAGTTATAATATTTCTGTAAAATTCCTATAAATAATTATTTGCATTTGTTGCTCACAGGATCAACATTTAACTCATATTTACAAGCAGAACTAAATAGAAAGAAACATGCATCGTGCAAGAGTAATATTTAAAGCAACAAACACAGTTGGAAACTCAGAAAGATTTGCATCGTGGCTCCTCAACAAACCCCAGGTAATGACTTTCTTTTTTTTTGTTCTGAAAGAAAGAAGTTTTGGTGATTTTTTTTATCAAGTGTTAAAAAAAGTACATACTGTATATACATATTATTTAAAAATAATGTGATGGTCTTTTATCAATATTTGCTTAAGGTTAAGGTAATGTTTTTGACATAAAAATCTTATCTTATATGGTATGTCCTCTCGACTTTGTGATAAAAAAATATCTTGTGATAAAACAATATCTTCCTGACGTATCTTGTCCAATAGGTATTAACAGGGCTAATAAAAGGATAATTTAATCATTAACAAATCATGTTATATCTAAATGTATTTATCTGTTGATACCAGAGCTGGTAAAACAGCAATTAAGTTTTGTAGATTAAGCTGAACAAAAACATGATTCCTTCCCATTTTATGTTTTTATGTTTCTTTTTAATTCGGAAACAAAGTACAAACATTTTGTTTCAGTGCTTGATCTCATTCATTTATCATTATTTAGTTGCAAAAACTTAAGTAATGACATTGTTTGCTTGAAGGCAATGCTATTGTTTCCTCTGAAACGAATTGACTTTAGTAATTTAAAATGAATTGAAACCCAATAGATACTTGCTTTAAAATGTTAGTAGAATAAATTTTAAGTTGATTATTAATTGCGGTACTTAATTCATCTTGAATTCTTTGACATAATCTTAGTCTTCAGATTCATTATTATTATTTAGCTGATCGGAAAAGCAATAATGGTTTCTAGAATATTTATGCTATGTAATATCTGATATTCAAGCCACGTTTGTATTGGGATCAGCTCATTATGGGGCTCATAATAACGCTGACCCCAATTCAACATTATTGATTATTTGTGGATTAGCAAACTCATTTCTCAGCAGAATTAAATCACCAAGATCTTACTTATAAACCTTAAATCTTAACATTTTTGTAAATCAGTTTCAAATATGATAAAAGTGTTTATTCAACTTTGTGTCCATACAGAATGCAGCTGTGGTGGTTAATTCAAGATTCAAGAGTTCAACGGCCGCAGAGCCTTTCCTCAATGGATCCAGCTCTGCATATGTGGAGATCATGTATAATAACTGGCTCTCGGACCCCAACTCAGTACATGCTGTGAGTATATTATCACAATTTTTTTCATAAGACATGTTGAGAATTTCAATTTCATATCAAAAATTTTCCAAATTTTTATGGTACCCGAGTTTCATACAGGGTAAATGTCTATTAATTGTCAATTAAGTGTTAGTTGTTATTCAGATATTATAATAATTATAATATTTTCTATAGGAGTTTCTTGCCGCTTCTTCTTTCAGACGTATTCATGTTATTATTTCAACATTCATAGTTTTTCAGGAGAATAACAATAATATTGATGACTTTTTATTTTTGTATAAATCTCTCCCATTCATATTACACAAGTTAATGTTATTACCAGTTCCAAATAGAAATCTCTTTAAAATGTATTAGCAAAACAATTGAGAACATTGTCCATAGCTCAAACAATTCACCATGGCACTTTGCTAAGTAGTACAGACTATTATCTATTCTGTGACTTCGCTATTACCTTTATAATGCAGTCAAGGTCTCTCATAGCTACAAGGTTTGTCTTGTTGCGTAAGAAATTTTGTTACTTGAATTGAGTTTATAACTGGTACAGACTAATTCGAACAACGTATTTCATAATAATGGGCTTCGAAGCACGTGACGGAGTTTTCGATGTTTCGGATAATGTTTTACCCTTATAGACATGGGCAAGGAACATGGCAAGAATCTGAAAGAGACAGTTAGATGCGCAGAGCAACACGACTTCTGCGCATCTAATGTCTCTTTTTGCATTTTTCCAAGTTCCTTGTCCATGACTGTAACATGGAAATTTTGGTCAGTTCTAATGGCTTTATCTTACAAAAAGTTGGTATTGCCATAGCTGAAGCAAATCATTAGTTTTGCGTTTGATACTGTGTTTATATAATAGATAGGAGTATTTAGGCATGATTATACTGTTAGTCTAGACAGATTTACATTATCTATTATTATCTATTGTAGATTAGGTACTAGGTATGTTAGTGACGAACCTTTTATCGTTTTACGATGGTATTATCTTTTATGTAATTTAAAAAAAAACATAGGTATGCTAGTAAATTTTAAGCTGTATTTATGAGTAAGCAAACTCGATTTAAATTATTCGTGTACAATGCATCAGAAGTAACATATCTGACATAATATTATCAGGTATTGACTGTGTATCATAATTCTGATAAACTTGAATAATATAATCTAGATAAAGACGATAATTTAAGTTGTTTTGCCGCGCCCCCGAGTATATTTAAATAAGTCTGTTGCTATCACGTTATAGATATAAAAGTTGTATTGGTTTTCATTGAAATAGATCGTAAAAGATTTTATAACAGGTATATCAAATTAAAAGCGCGATAGTTGGTTATATATGCTACCTCTAGCTCCTACTGTCTACACTGTTGGTTTTCTACTAGTATAACCGGAAAAAAGCGAACTTAGTCGCGTCACTGTTTGCCGAAAATTGTGCTAAATGCGTGTGCTCCCTAGATTTCTTATGTATTTAAACTTACATGTTTCGCCTCATTAAAGACTGGGAAATTGCTCAAATCCTGGAAACTTGCCAATGTGCAGCCTGTGTCCAAAATACAGTGTTCCTAACAGACATATTGCACTTAGCAACATAGCAGAGAGATAGGTGCCCAATATTTGAGCCAGTAGAGATGAAAACCAGTCTGAAAGGGAGACCACGATGGATCGTGTGAATCACACACTTGAGGCAGACTTGGAATAGGGCGATTCAAGTTTTGTATGATTCTAGTCGATGTTAGCACTAAACTATATTGTAGATGTCTTGAATTGGAGAGTGAATAGGCTTTTATTATGTGAGAGCGCTCACTGTATCACACTTTATAGCCACTTACAAGACACCTGGATAAATGTCAAGCATTGACTTTATGAGTGAAAAAGCCATTTCTGTATTGAAAAGATAACATAATACTATATATTATAGAATAGATAGATACGTCATCACGTTACTGATGTATCATAATAGCGTTTTGCTTGCAGGTTGTAGCATAGATACAATTTTAACTCAATTAACATAATAGGACCATACTGCGTAGTTACTTACGTCATATAAATGCAAAGGTAATTTACGATAGGTATTACGACCAGATAGATGCAGATTTTTATTTAGTTTAAGCAAGCGGCGTCACTGCCACCGAATGTCACGTTGTCCAACTGGGGTCACGACTACAATATGTAATTGTCACAACATGCAAGGCCAATTTGCGGGACTTGTCTAACTTGATCCGGTTATCATTCGAAGCAGACTTTATCTAAAATTGTCTGTATCCGTCAGCGAACCCATGTTACTCATATCTCTAAAGTAAACAAGTCTGTACCAAATTTACATTTGGTAGATAAAGCTAGGTATAATGGATCTAAAAGTGTTACAATCGGTTTTAGAATAGTTGCTCTTAATTAGATGTTCGTTTATAAAAACGTATATTTAATTTTGTCATGCCGCCTTGACATACTTTGTTACTATGAAAAATATTGAAGATAACGAAATTAAGAAAATGTAGTCTACTGAAACGTAAGCGTATAAGGAAAATTATAAAATTTTCCTTAAAACTAAATGTTAAGTGTGACGGGGAGTTACCAAGTAGGATGACATCATAGTTATTATTTAAAAACCTGTTTAATCTTGTAAATGTTGATATTTAAACTCGGCGTTTTAATTACGCTCAAATAAAAATTCGAATTATATTTTTATACTCTTCGAAATTCAAACAAGTTCATCTTTTCTACAAATCCCTACAGTAAGTGGTCCCAAGAGAAGTAGTGGCGAGAAACTACTGCGAGGTATTATTTCCATCTTAAAGCAAATTATTACAAACAGAATTTATTCCTATTATATCTAACTAGCTTTTGCTCGCGGCTTCGCTCGCGTTAAGAGTATTAACTTTCATCCCCTATTTTATCCCTCTGGGGGTGGAATTGGTCAAAATCCTTTCTTAGCAGATGCCTACGTCATAACATCTTCCTGCATGCCAAATTTCAGCCCGATCCGTCCAGGAGTTTGGGCTGTGCGTTGATAGATCACTATGTCAGTCAGTCAGTCAGTCAGTCACCTTAGAGTTTTATATATTTAGATAAACACCAAGTATCTTGGTTCAAAATTTCAACTCAATATTCTCTTGAACTGCTTTATAAGAAAGTTATTAAAATAACAGAAACAGCTTTTCTTGTCCAACTTTAGGTATCTTGTTTTAATTATTGCGAAAGAAATTTATTTTATTTTTTCCAATACGCGCTTACACAGTAAACTTTTACAATGTCGCGAGTCGCGTGTTGACATACATTCTATAATGGATTACTATTTAATCCAGTACAATACATTCTGATAACCGTAGTCACAAAGTTGTCCACGAGTTCATCTATTACAGAGAAATTTGACAATAGCGATATTACTTCTATAATAAAATTTAAACATTAAATAAAACATTTTATAACAATTACCAACATTCTGCCTCGAATGCATTCAAATTCATACGAGGAAAGTCGTTTTAAAGAAACTTGAATAATAGTCACAGACTCATACACTTAAAACTTTGTAGTAGTTACGTATAAGAATACAAAACAAGCATCTGCGCATGTCACAATGAATACAAGTCATCTTTAAACTAAATGATTACATGCAAGACAATTGCATAAGAATTTTAAAATAGCTCAATTCCTTGACTAAAGACGTAATGCCCACAATTTAATAATATATGCATGGGTATTTAATGCAACTTAGTAAAAATAGGGGAATCGATGCATGCGCGCGCAAGTCTCTACATGGCTTCCTTCCTTTACCAGAAAACGTCACGGCCGAAGCCACTTTTGATATTTCAAGTTACACTGCTGCCTTTGTTCATGCTATACTTGTATTTCATGAAAGCAAAGAAGCAATGGATATCGTACGACGTGCAGTGAAAGTAGACCATTCGAATCAGACGAAAGCTTTGTATAAAGACGTGCTAATATAGGAGTTACAGGTTAGTCACGCATTGTGCATCGTTAGGACGACAGTGCACTGAATGGCGGAGACAGTGCATATTTCAATGGTTTTAATTCGGAAAAATCAAAGCTGTATACGCCCTGGAAACATACAGTTAATTGAAATGAAAAGATAACTTTAAATGAAAATAAATTTAATTTTAATAAACCCGCAGTTAACAAAAAAATCAAAATGAGAGCGTAATCGAAAAGAACAAATCTAAACCGTTAATTTAAACCCCATTACAAATATCTTCAGAAGACAAATTGAATATAAAAAAATATTAAGGAAACGGGAAAATACAGACTACCAGATCGAAGGTCTGGGTTAAAGAATTCGATTTCACCTGTAATGGAGAAAGGTGAACGTTTTTCAGAATACTTGTTCGCGAAGATGGGCCCAGGGGACAGGGGCCCGAAGACGACTGAAGACCGGTCGGCTCCGGTCGAGCCCACTGGCGCTAAGAAATGGTTTATAGATAACACGCTGTTGGTCGTCACCCTGGGCGGAGTTCTGATAGGAATAGCTGTGGGTAAGTATTCTTTTATTAATCCAGAAATAGGAAAAAAAGTGGAAAAACGTTTTCCTTATCTGTTCGTACAAATACCTATTTTGAGTTGTGTATCGGTGTGTCGTTTTAGTGTAATTTATTTCGTGAGCGTTTAAGAAATTGAAGAGAAACAAAAATATTTATTAGCATAAAGACAACGAATGAAATCGGATAAATTATTGATAAATGCTATTTTTCTACCTAAATGTAATCAGTAGAATGTTACTTCTTTCTTTGTTCTTAAATCATTTCCTTGTTTTCAGGTTTTGGGTTGCGTCCTTACCACCTAGGTGCCGATGCGTTGATGATAATTTCTTATCCCGGCGAGTTGTTCATGCGACTTCTGAAGCTGATGATCCTTCCCCTCATCATCGCTAGTTTGATAGCTGGTTCCGCGAGTTTGAATGCGAAGATGAGTGGCAAAATAGCAGTTCGGACGTTATTATATTTTGTTTTAACCTCAATGTTTAACGCATTTCTGGGTATTGTGCTAGCGATGTTAATACATCCAGGACAGCCGGATTTGAAAGAAGAACATATTGGTTTGATTGAGAATAAGCGTGATCACAGTATATTGGACAGTCTTCTTGATATTGGTCGGTGAGTAAATATTTATTTCCGCAGTTACATGAATACTTATAATTAAGTTGGATCTGAGTCTTAAGTTAAATTATCCTAGATTTCTTCCGCTATTTCTTCTCCTGAATGACAACGCCTTTTGGAAACCTTTTGATTATATGTATAAGCGAAAAAAATGACGTTCGACAAATGTGGCGTTTCCATCAAAATATTTTTGGAAATGAATTCCTTTTTAAAGAGGTACCCATTGAAATTCCGTAATTTTGATAAATGTGATAAAATGACGTCGTTCAGTCCATTTGTGGTCTTAAATATGAGTTATACAGAACTGCATTTGAATGGCAGTAATGGCGAATGCAAGATTGTTCAGCACTTAGCATTGTTCTCGTGTTTCAAGTAGATCTTTTTGCGCCCTCTTTGTAGCTAATGCTCCCTATTCAAGAAATGTTACTTGCCATTTGAAATATACTGCGTTTATTTCAGTTTTCATGTCAATGCTATCTACGTTATCTATGTCAAATTTATGTATCTGTTTTAAAATTTCCTTATTTCTTATTTGATGTCAAACTGACCTCTATAATAAGTGATTATTGATTATCTTAATTTAAGGATTTCACCATTTTACTCACTCGAAAAAAAAATTTGTGTTCAGTATTTTTCTAAATCATGTATCTACTCTTCTTTTCTTATTATTCATCTTATTTAAAATGGTTGCTTACAGTCATCTCATATTAATTAAGGATTAATCATTCAAAGAGGACCGGTTGCACTTTAATTAACAAGTTCATTTATATTTCTTTGATGTTTAATTTCTGTGATGAATGTCTGCCCTATTACAGATGATCTATGTATTTACTAGAATTGTCGAAGAATTATCACTTACATCTACTATTAGATATTAAATATTCCTTACAATATGTATGTAATCTCAAATTTAGTGATAATATTAATGTTTTTACATAATACTATGACATAATTATGATCACGTTCTGTAATTAAATCTTAAATTACTTTTGTTCTCGCTTTTGCTATTAAAAGTTAGCGCGATTCATCAATTACCTGTGAATTCTATAATAGTCTGCCATATTAAATTTACTTTACTTATCTATAATAATAATAATAATAATAATAAATTCACACAACACCTCATACATTGACCTGACCCGTATTAAG
>DWKA01002879.1:0-10125 GCA_018249155.1 Panoquina ocola ocola
TTTTTTATAATGTGGCATTAAAAAATACATACAACCCTAAATTTTCACCCGTTTAATAGTATGTTTCCCGACGCGAAATGAGGGCGGGCAGCTAGTTTATTTATAATATTTAATATTGACCTGATTTCGGACAAATAAAAAAAGAATTGCAATCTTCAAACGAGCAACATCCATGTCTTATTACGTCACTCAGAGATCATTGTACTAACGACCCATAAAAACGGGTTGTATAGAACATGTGACGTAATACTCGTATCATAAAGGATATTATGAAGCTGTTGGACAAACGATCAATCAGCAACAGGCGTAATGTTCAGAAGTGACGAGTTAACGTTAGTTTACTCAACCGTGGCTTCACCGCGCGTCCGTGATTTATAACTTCCTGTCCAAGGAAGTTCCACTTCGACCACGGGCATAATGAAATAATACGCCATTACGGAGACACTTCGAGAATCCCCTTCATAAAAGCTATTGTTTAACTTGTCACGTTTGTAAATTTATACCTGTTTGCTTTGGAATAATAAAATAAAGGTGATTCCGGTTCAAGTGTCACAAATGGGATTAGGAACGTTTTCTTTTAGCGGATCAATTTTAACTTTGATGACAACTTGAATGATTTAATGGACTTTAGATAATTGAAGTTTTATACTTCTTTTGAATCGTTTTGTAAACCTTTTTCCATTAAAAAATGCAGACTAAGTTTGTTTTTTTTTTGCTTTTTAGGCTATGACTGTTTATAAATGTAACGGTTATATTCGCTTATAACCTATGTATTTTTCACCGGTAAAGGGAAAGGAAAAGAAAAGGAAAGGGAGGGTTGTGTTTCTCCACATAAATTAATATTCATGTAATTAAGGATTAGCTTCCAATCTTTTAATGATACTAACTTAATATATGTGGTATAAGAAAGAATCCTCTACAACTGGTTTTTGGGATAATAAAATTACAGGATATAATATCTACTAACTTAAATCGCTAACAAAAGAATTCAGAGAATAGGTTCTTTATGCATGCGTTACGGAGAATGAAGGCACTAATGGAGCGCTAAGGAACAATTTTGGATATATTCAACTCTTAAAGGTGTGAAATTGAAACATTCACATTATACGTGAAACGTGACGGAATAAAGGTTTTAAATGAATCCCTTACGTATTTGAGATGGATGGAAAGTGGTAGGCATCTTCGAACAGATGCATTAGTAGTTAATGGGACAGTGACGTTAGTACGGTGTTATGGTAAGTGGTGACGATGCGGCAGTAAAAATATACACTCTGGCAATTTAGTAAAAGAAGTCAGAGATCGTTTTACAGACCGGTGGAAATCAGCTTTTATTGAATCACAAGTATTTATTTTAGAAGAGATCATAAAAAGATCAACTCATTTACCTAAATCGAACAAACACAGACGGCGATTGAAATGCAATTAAGATATTGCTCGTCACGAACCGAGTCGAATTCAATATTTCTTACAGTCTCGGCCTCACAACCGCCTCGGAAATCATTTTCCGAATGTAACTGAGAGAAGAAATCTGGGAATAAATTCGTTTCCTTTAAGGCAATATTTCAGTTCAGGTCAAAAGGTTTCAATTTTCCTTGATCACGTGTAAGCGGTACAGCATTGACAAATGGTGATGACCGGACTATCTCGTTCGTCCTTTTTGATTATTATTGCTTAAGCTTCATCTCAATTGATCTCGCTTGAGTGAAATTGTGCCATTAAATAAATTACTTTGTCGTTTTCTTGCTTACCTGAATGCGTAGTTATGAACATTTGTTACGTTTATGGCAAATACTTTACGTGAAATTTATTTTTGTGATAACCGTCGTAACCCGTCCTCTTTACGCTTCAGTGAAGATAATCCTTACCCAGTACCCACTTCTAAATCATATTGCCCATTTTTATTACAGGTTTTAGAAATTTCTCGTTTTCTTTATTGTAGCCCTTCTTACTTTATTGCTTTTCTTTTTCCTTTTTGCTAAGAATTATTTATAATAATAAATTTATATAGAAACGCTCAAAATTATATTTTTAACACTATTATTATAAATGTGAAAGTTTGTAAGTTTGCATTTTTTTTCCTCAATCACGCAAAAACGGATGAACGGATTTAGATGAAATTTGGTAGATACATGAATAGTTTATAACACAGAATATTACATAGGATACTTTTTATCTCAATGATCCTGATAAATTCCTTTTTATTACATTAAATATTCGAAAACATAATTTAGATGGCGTTGGCATCGCATTAGAAAAATATTAAATATTATAAAGCTCATATACCTAGAATTGTTTTCATTTAGATAATTTACAAATTCCACCTCGTTAAAATTTTAGGGTTAGTATTTTTCTTTAAAAACTTTAGTGCTAATACTGGGCCAGTGTCTCTTTACACTAGGGATACTTTATAATTAACCTACAAAAGGGTTGAAGAGTTTTCCAAGACTGTTCACTCAAGTGCGTACTTAGTGGGCGAAACTAATTTATTTTCAGTCTTTTTCCACGTCATAGCACATGTAGTAGGTATTTTAGTATTCTGATGTACCTAATTACCTTATGTTCTTTTTACAAATGCTCGTGGAAGATTGAAAGATCGTTTTATAAAAACCAACGTATGAAAGTTATCGTAAACTATGTGTATAATGCTCACAAACAATTAAATAAATGACATAGTCACATGCATCACTAATACGTTTGTCGTTATCGTTATAGAACGCGAGGCCCTGAATTCAAATTCTGCACACACCACTAATTTTCAAAAAGTTCTGTGTCTTGTAGTTAATTATTACTTGCTTCGGTGAAGGAAAACATCGTGAGGAAACTTGCACACCTGTGATTTCTCCATAACGTTTTTTTTCTCAAAGGTGTGTGAAGACTACCAATCCGCGTGGTGGACTATGGCCTGCAATCCTCACATTGTGAGATAGGATCCGAGCCCAGCAGTGGAATAATTATGGATTGTGATGATAAAAATTTATAACACCAATTTTATTAATCTTCGATGTTTTCTTGTGTGATGATCTTGAAATATTAGTCTCCTAGCGGAAAGAAGTTAAACTTTAATGTTTAGTGATTACAATAATTTGCCAACAGAGTCACTAAGTACTAAGGCTGTAAAGCATCTCATTACGAAAAGAGATTGAACAGTAATGGGTTGTGACGAGTTGAGTTATTTTCTGATACCGCACTTCATTGCCCAATTCGTTTTATCTGTTTACCGTGCCGTAAAGAACAATGATTGTTTACGTAGCATAATGTTGTTTTCCATGATAATGCATTTGCAATTTGTTAATATTAATTTATTCATAATGTTTGTACTTTTCTCTGTATCCTTTTTATTTGTTCTACGAACTAGTATCTTATTCTTTCGGTTCCTTTGCGGTCGCCAACGCAATGGGAAACATTAACCTTATCCTCAGATGGTTCGTAATTTAATGGTGACTGGTTTCAGTTCTATTTAAGAAGACGCTGCAGTATCATGTCGCCATTAATGTGTAGAACCATCAGCGGTACCACTCATACCAGTTTAATGGAAAGTGAAACGGTATTTTATTTTTTGCCTACTTATGAATTTGCATTAGGGTTCGAATTTTTCTTATTATTTTTAAAATTTCATCATCTAAGCAATTAAATATGGACGAGTCTTTAGTTAATTGTACCAACTCGTACTATTAAAGATTTCATAAGAAAAACAGTATCCATTTTAAAGGGTAGTCATTAGCCTAAATATAATATGAGTAATATAATATAATATGTTTAAGTATGCGTCCAGTGATCCATAAAAGCGGGTCATACAAGATGACCTTTTGGCAAATGGCAAAGGTGAACTCCATCAAAGCACATCCAGTTTTGAACATATTTCTCTAATTTTCATAACAAGCTGCTTGTTATGTGTTGAATAACATTAAAATGTACCTTCTTAAAAAGCTTTTGAATTCAAATATGGTTCACAAGCATCGATCGATTAATTCGAACGTCAGTTTCTCGAAGGGGGTTTATATCAGACAACCGCATCTAATCTTAGAGTTATATGCGTATTACAAGTAAATTGAATTGTTCGTATCACTTGCTTGATTAAGTCAAATATTGAGTAATCGTTTTTGCTGTAGTGGAGAGTAGGTATATTATTACTGCTCTTTTAATCTTAACGGTTGATAATAATTATAATATTAATGAAATGTAGTTAAAGATATAAGCAAAGAAACATAGTACTAAACAACGTACAGTCCCAACGGTAACAAACATTGAAAAGTACAATCTAAAATATTAGACTTGCAAAAATTTTCGATTAAAAATAATAGCAAATGCAGTTCCAACTTGCTCAGCAATTGCAGAAGAGAAGATAACGACTAAATTATAGTATCCTGCTATCTCGTAAGCGTTGCACTTACTATTTCTGTAGAGCTGAGAATACTTTGAACGGTTATTAGGCTACGTCTTTATGTTCTGCCAACGGTTTTAGAGTTCTTATTACAAATGAATAAGGTTTGAGGAAATCTGTATTTCTATTGGGAAAGGAAATTAAAAAAATTAAAATTGAATAAGTTTCAAGTTGCGAACAGGTTAAAAGTAGGTCGAAACCATCTGATTTCTACAGTCGAGACAGTTCATGAAATACATGTACCTACACACGGTTATTACGTCGCCAGTTCCTATTTTTAATCTGATTAAGTGAGACCCTCCGTCACAAAGCAGTGATAACAAAGAAGTACGAGTAAGCGTTCCAAGTGAAACGCAATTTCAGCCAGTATCTCTTACCCAGCACTCCATAAAATTTTATTCCATAGTTCTGGAGCTAAGATATACAAGAAATATTAAAATTTAGTTGTTATCGCATCTCAAAACTAAAACTTATATTTTATGCATGAAAATAACCTCGTAGACACGGTAGTTCAAGGCACTTGTTTGAGGTGAACCTCTAGAGAACAAACTTTGAACTTTAGTTTGATCCCTCCTGGCTTTCGCATGTTTGTTTTCCATTTTGAGAGAATAAATAACTCAAGTGACAATTTTCGTCCATAAATTTTCAAGGATTTATATGATGACATGCATAGATGGATTACGTGGAATGAAGGGTTCAGAGCCGATCATATACAAAAAATCAACAGTGACACTTCAGCAATTATGACTCTAACAGGAAAGTAGATCTGTTTATGTATAATTACCATTGTAAATAATATTTGGTATCCTTAAACAGTTTGCAAATATAATCCCTTATAATCCCTAAAAATAATAACCTTGTAATTATTAAGTCTGATTAGACTTGGACTATGGTAGTTTCTATAGCATACCTAAATGTGCAAAGGATGTAAAATTTACAAGTTAATACCAACAAGAATGGAAGAACAAATTCTCAGCTCCACCGTCACGTCCCTTCTTTGTCTTTTCTGGGTTCATGTCGGCATCATTAATACCGTCATTATTAGGTAATCAATATACTTATACTTATACTAATATTATAAAGCTGAAGAGTTTGTTTGATTGAACGCGCTAATCTCAGGAACTACTGGTCCGATTTGAAAAATTCTTTCAGTGTTAGATAGCCCGTTTATCGAGGAAGGCTATAGGCTATATAACATCACGCTAAGACAAATAGGAGATTTTTTTTCCCGAAGCGCCGCGAGGGCGGGCCACTAGTGTATGTATATAGGTGCTTACTTGAAAAATGCTCATATCATATTATTATGAGATGAGTAGGTACGGTCGAAGACGTTTAAAAGTTACACGAATAATTTTATAAAGATTAGGTGTGATTACAATAGGATGCGAGTTATCGGATCATTGCCGTTTTATTAAAAGCTTTACTTGTATGTATGTTGTGGAATCGTGTAAGTTAACTTTGACCAACTTCCCGGTGTCCGACTGAACAGTAATTTTACATACAGTTCCTTTCCGATGACAATGTACCTACATATGTTTATGAAGACATTCTTGGATTATTATTTAATTAAATGCAGAGCTCTAAAACTTTGTCAGGATTTCATTTATCAAAAAGCAAAAATACCCACGAACAGCATACCATGGCCATACACAATACTAATATTTTTCAAATATTAATGTTATAGCCTTAATGGATGAGAATTTACTTTACCGAGTGACAGCGATTCACAGTAAACCTACTTCTAAAATATGGAGATTTGGCATCGATTCCGGGTTCATCTTCTGTTTTATTCACTAACAGTACGTAGGAACGGGATAGAAGAAGGGGAGCTTTTCTCTCTTGTGTATAAACCGAGAAATGTATAAACCGAGGATAAGAGCGATATTGGCAATGAGTTCTCGGTCGCGGCCAAGGCCTGCGCGGTCAGGGGCGTACATCTAACTCAATAATGCATTTCAAATACTTTGCTCACTATTATAATCAAGATGATTTAGATTCAGATGTCCCTCTATTATAATATTCATGATTTGGTACCCATAAATTTTGTACTTGACTAAAATCAGAAACCTTAGGTATGTAAGCGATTCCACCCATTATATTTTCTTCTTGGATTTGATAACTCTAATCGACCATCTAAAATAAATCGTGATGATTTACATATTTTTTGATTGCAATAAATAAACAGGTTGGAATATTTTATCCTAGATGCCTTTACATGGATGACTTTGATTTATTTAACATCAAGATGTGCTAAAGTAATTTTATAGCCAAATAAGTCGTAAGTCGAGTACCCAGAATTTATTAACCGACTTTTTTTGCGACTGAATGTTGGACAATATTACTGAAAATTGAATTTTATAAATTAAAGTATGTGGGAAGAAGTCTTACAATGTGAGGGGTACAAAGTACAAACCTACATATTCCACCTCGCTGGCCAAGTGCGGATTGGCAGACTTCGCACACGTTTGAAAACATTACGGAGAACTCTTAGGCGTGCAGGTTTCCTCATGATGTTTTCCTTCACCGATGCAAGTGATAATTAACTTTTAATACACATATAACTTTTAGAAAATGAGAGGTGCATGAAGAATTTGATCTCAGGACCTCGCTTTCGAGAGACCAACGTTTAAACCACTAGGCTGTCATTTACTGCACGAAAATCAAATATTGTGAGGAATGCTCCATATTTGCCGTACTATTTGCTCAAAGGTATCAACCAATACTTGGCGAATGTCATGGATTTTGTTAAAATAAATGTGTATAATTTATTGTAGGTACCTACTGATTATTATTTTGTGGCAATAAATTTAATTCGTGATAATATTAATTTAAAACAAATTGTACAACCAAAAATGGATTATTATTCACCTACTCTATTTTCTATTAGAGCCCACCACTCTTCCGTCAAATTGGACATGTAGTTCAATATTCTGCACATAAAAGAGAGGTCACATTTTAAATTTTAAATTACCAAATGGGATACCTACAACTGTCAGCATAGTATTTCCACGTATTTATATTGAAGTAATTTATTAGGTACTTACGAATTTATTTTTAGATACAGCTAAAATAGAATTGTAAAAATATTTGTTCAAGATTTTATAGGGTAGGTAAATCAGATACAATGTTTTCATTTTAATTATAACTTACAATACTTTAACGTACATAATGCGGTAATGTACAAAGTAATATAAATGGAAGAATGTAAAATATTAACCGAGATACAAACTGAAAGTGGCATGGCACAGCCCACCATTGGTTAACAATGAGCTATTTGTGAGGACGGATTTTTAAATAAACTAATTAATCTTTTCAACTTCCGTTAACAAATAACTATTCTTTAACTCATAAGAGTAACTCACACTTTATTTTTCACATT
Organism: Panoquina ocola ocola; assembly: GCA_018249155.1. NCBI lineage: Eukaryota > Metazoa > Arthropoda > Insecta > Lepidoptera > Hesperiidae > Panoquina > Panoquina ocola. The sequence continues at coordinate 7,761 of DWKA01002879.1, forward strand.
GTCAAATAGCCTGTTCGCTAAGAAAAAAAGATTGCGACAAAGTGGCTTTCATAGTTGCGCAACGGAAGTAGCGTTTTCTCATTGACGTCCTTAATGGGTTTTGTGATCGCGAATGAAACTGAAGCCGCTGAAATAGACGGTATTGTGCGCTACAATCGAGCTGCGTGTGTAATGCATGTCTGTATGTGCGGCGGGTTACACGTCGCACGACTCGCACGGTGCGGAAAGGAGGTGCGTCGAGCTTCTCCCGTCTGGCCCCACACCCCTGCCGCCCTGTCTGCAAGCCCCCTAGCAGCTCTGCACCCTGCCCCCTCCTGTAATTCACTCTCACTAACCCACTGCAGCACAGTCAATCATGCATATCGCACGGCCTGTCTAATTCAAGGCAAAGGCGACGTTGTACGCAAACGCAGTTTTGGATGCCACGGTATTGGTAGTAGGTAGTCTTTTTAATCTTTACGACGGTCTTCATGCCTTATGCGTAAAGTAAAAATGTATCAAATGTAACAGGTTTGTTGTATGAAGGATTTTTAATTATAATATTACGAATTAATAACATTATATTTCCATAATGAAATCTTATCAAGTTTATTTATCAGCCAATAATCGTTATATTTATACATCGACACTTGGAAATTATAATGCCGCGCCAAGTTCCTAAGGGGTGATTAAAACGTAGGCAAGTAATTTATTCTGTAAAACATTATGTTAAAGATATGCGCTGAGGAGTTTCTTTGGCCGTTTGTTCTTCTTGATGATAAAGCACCTTTCGGATAAATATTTCTAATTGATCTGTTATGGTTACAGGAATAATTCCAGTTTGAAACGATAAATTAAACTCTAAGCCTACGTTATCGTATAAAATGTATAACGTGGAAGCCCTTTACAAGTTAAACTGAAACGGCGTATAATCTTTCTTCCTGGGGTTTTTGTTCGCAACACACACTACATCAATCAAAAGCGTCGATGCATTCTGTTTTTAAAATGTGAGCAAGTCGTCGGTGAAAGCGCCGGGGTAGCGGGTAGCGGCGGGGCGCGGCGCGGGGGGAGGGTGCGGCAGGGGAAGTGCCCCCATGTCTAGACTGGGTCGGTAGTTTTCCGGGATTCAGTCGGCTTTGACTGCAGTCTGCTCACCCACTCATTGCGCTCTACCTCCAGATGTATACGTGCGCGTACGTACGCCCGTCTGAGGGCCCTCGTCGCATCAGACGCAGTTTTTGTATTACTTTTCTTTATGTAGCCGGCTACTAGGGTGGAGGAATGAATGCTCTTGTCTGCGGGGAATCTTTAGAGCGTCGGAGCAGCAAAGAGTGAAAGAATAGGAAGGAGGCAATTACACAGTCGAGGTAAACAATGTCAGGGACACGTATGTACATATGTTTTCCCAAGTACGTTCTCGTTATTTTAATTAGAAGACGATCTAAATAAGGGTGGCTTCGCTCTACACGTGCTACTTGAATGTCTGAGTGACTCTTTTTAATATGTAGCATTTGAATAGCTGATATTCCCTTGTTTCAAACGGTGCCTGTAATAAATGAATGAAGTTGTAAGTGAATGAGAGGAAAATTTAAAGGGACATTATTTTTTCTAAAATATCAAAACTTTCTATAGTATATCAAGTTAGTATACTCATACTCTATACTTACATGAAATAAATCTATGAGTAATAGATGTTCATACATGAAATGTTATTATCATAAAGTCCATTTTGGGCTCTTCATAAAAGCATATAGGCTTAATAGGTTATAATTATTGTTTCAATCTTTTTCAGTTTTTCCGATTATTCTTGTGTTGGATTGATCGCGGGTTAATCGAGTTAAATGCGGTTTTCATGTGCCTATGTCAATTTTAAATCAAGTTCTAGGTCCAATTGATTTCAATCCTTCCGCAAAGAAAATGCAATATAACTGTTAAATGAAGATATGTAGTCTACGTTATTATCACTCTACGATAATTAGATAATAATAAAATGATAATAGGTCTTGACATCAGGACACCTCAGCTGTCGAAGACTGGTTAAGAATCGAAAGTCATAATAATACCTAACTAGTGGATCGATCCAACTTCGCACGAGCACATTTAAAGATATCTAATATTATCCAATAAAAATAAAATAAAAGAAATATGATAAAATCGAATGAGTAATTTCGAGCATTACGTCCAACACAAAAACTCACAAACTCTTTGTAATATATCTAGAAGAAAGAAGAAACGTAGAGAAGAATGTAGAAAACCATTATTTATTATATTCCAAATCTAATATATAAAATTACCATGTCATAGTGTTGGTTACCGTACTCCTCCTAAACGACTGAACCGATTTGTATGAAATTTTGTGTGCATATCGGGTAGGTCTGAGAATCGG
>DWKA01002880.1:0-10125 GCA_018249155.1 Panoquina ocola ocola
AAGGGTTATTTTCCTTGTTAACCTTAAATGTACATGTTGTAGGCCAAGTCCCATACAAATTTGAAACGTCTCCTTTAATGGAAGCATCTTCTGTTTATATAATATGTTTCTATCTTAAAGTTGAACTTTATACACGAAATTCACATACTCCTTTGTCAATAATTTGGTGATTGCTTTATTTAACTGTTTTATCGGTGGCAGTTTCACCTACGCCATATGGTAATATTCGCCCATAATCTACAAGAGCTCTACTAGTAATGTCAACGTTTACATAATAACCTTCTTCATTATAATCTCCCATAAAGTTGGCACCTGATCGTTATGTGAAAAGTTCTCATCGTAAAATTGTCTTGTTTATTTATAGTGGGTACAAGAGAGGTTCTGCCTCCCTTTAAAATGACTTGGGAACGTGTCCTTTACTTACGCTTAACCATCGTAAGACCCAAGATACTTGCCATTTCCTTGGAAATTTCTGACCAAAAATTAATTTAGTCGCATTGTTTTGCTGGATTGAATACTAGTTAATATTTATTAACATAATAGGTATACAAGATTCTTTTATAATAACAATCAGTAGGGTCATTGGTTTAACTCTAAAACATAGAATCCCTTAGTCAGAAGAACATCGGTAGGTAAATTACTTAGGTATTTTTCATAATTATAAAGGTTTAGCTCCTCCGTTCTGACTTGGATAAGTTAGAACAAACAGTAACCATTCGGTTTCTACCCAACAACGATGCATAATGTTTTCCCTTCTTATTAGATAAATAATTATGAAGTAAAAGTTTCGGAATGCAGCGCCTTCAACCACGAAGCACCTTATTCTCGAGGCGAGCCGGATGCTGTTAATGTCGCCATGTATCAATTTAGTGGCGTTGCGACGCTCGGAACAAAAAAGGTATATCTGAAAAGGGCGTTAACTGCCCAACTCCAAGTGAACTTTGTTTTAACTTGTCATCGGTTACTTTATTTAGGATTAAAAAAAGGCTGATTGCAGACGAAACGTCTGACGGACGTGTACAAACTATCGTTTTTCATTAAAGTTCTTTAAAGCGCTTCAGGTGTTGGGAAAATTGGGCAGCTATTTCAGGGGCGCATATTTTAATCGTTCTTCATCTATCCGTTGTATGACTTACCTCACCAACCTCCCACTGGCTTGAGGCAACTGCCTCGATATTTTCTGGTAAGAGGGTAAGCACCATCAGGTGGCTTATTTTCTTGTTCATCGGCTCTTCAGATACTAAGACTTAAGATTCTTAAGATATTAAAACTTAAGAGTTTTAATATTAACGGTTTCTCCTAGCCTGTATTAAATGCCTAAACGTGGGTTTTCTAAGACTAACTAAGTGTTTTATTAACATTTTTAATCGATTTACGTTGCTATAGTTTGATGCAATTGTCATTTAATGTTTGTGTTTGGATATTGATGACTGGCGTAGATGATTTAACTTATATTATTTGCACTCCAAAGTAACTTACCATAGTCCTCATTAGTAACAGATATACAAAAGTTCAACATTAGGCCTTATTATTTTGTTGCGTAAAAGATACTATCGAAACAATATCATAAAATAGTCAATTCCAAACCGTTTCGTTTGTGGAGAGCCTGCCCAAGAGTTATGCTAATAAAATGATATTGTTTTCTTTAGAAAGTCCTATTAATTAAGAAGTGTGACAGTCGCTTCGTTAATCCCTACCAACTTGAAAAGACGGTATACAGCTATTAATGTTTCGAAGTTGCCTGCAGAAGGTGTGCTATAAAATAACATTTATTTATTTGCGTTAATAATTCACGATTTTAATGGGAGTTATTTCAACGGAGTTTTCGCCGCGTTTTTTATTTGTCGCTAAGTGAGAGTTATTCTGTTTCGTGCGGCGTTAAACTTCTCACGGAGCACCACTAAATGTACTCAATCTGCTTCTTGACGCAATGTTAATGGGTTTTTTGTGACTAAAAAGTCACCGGCAGAAAATGTTGGTTTTGTATTGCGCTTTTTGACATTTGCCTAAACTTAATTCATTCACTGACCCACGAAAATTTTTGGCTCGTATTTTCATTGGAATTGGAGCAAATTTGACATGGTATTCAAAATTTTTATGTTGTTTGGGGTTCATATTCATATCTTACGTTCTAAAGTATAATAATTGAAGAAAATATTTGTATTTATTTATAATCGTGATAATGATTACCACAACGTTGATATCATTGTTGTTGTTTAAGATAATTGAAAACCGCGTTATCAATTCAAGATTGAATATCCCTGGCCTCTATGTAACATTTATTATCATCGATAATTATACATTGTTATTAATTTAGTTATCAGTTAGTGACTATTAACAACTTTAAATATTTAGATAACTTTCCGTTTTAATTTGATTTATAACTGATAATATTCATTTACATGACATATAAACATTCTTGGAGCTAACAACCCAAATGTATAACGAACTCTCGGTCACATACCACGAACATTACACTGCCGGTGTAAAACCTCTCAAAACTTGCACGTGCTAATAAATTAAAAGGCTAATGAAGGAAGCCGTCCCAGCACACTGGGCCAAAACTTCGGCGACATAAATATCGTCCGGGTATGAGGGCTACAGCAAAAATCCATCTGTAACTCGTCACTTAAGGGTACTCTCGATGCTCGCCTGTAGACCGCTTTCTGTAGCCACGGAGCTACTTTACGTGGATATGGTATATAGTAACCAGCGACGGTAGATACACATAGCTATGAGCGCACTTACTACCGAGCTGTATCTTACATATTAATAAAATGTTATTTAACTAAAACAGCGCCATATTATTGTTCCAAATAAGTGATTATTAAGTTGCATGTATAGCCGTGTATTGCATTAAAATAATTCTATTTCCCCAAACACATGAACACAATAATTTACAAGCTTTCATCGCTGCGTAAGGTATGGCGAAGATAACTTTGTGAACACCCCACCGTGTTTTTTTTGCCCATTGTCGACATTGGACGTTCGAATACAGCGACAACTGAAAATGTACGAAACTGCTCGCAGTGTTTCGGTTTCCGTATGTGCATCGTGCATAGTGGGTAAACGTCAATCGTGTGTAAAAAAAGGAATAATCGTTGAGTGAACGCGCAATAACGCATCCATAGATGATCTTTCATACGTCTCAGGGTCATAAGGTGTTCGCACGGATACATTAGCGTTGACGCGCCCTCTCCCGGCCGCGATACGAACGATAATGAGTGAGCGAGATTTCCCAAACGTGCCGCTAGACCTGCGAATTTGGATAAAGTTATCAAATTTTCAAAACTGTATAACGCATTACGCGAGTTAGCACGGAGGTTGTTAGTTCACCTAATTATTATTGCAATTATTACGCGGCATTATGTGGCGCGGATTTTATTACGTTCTGTGTTATTTTGGTGTTTGGTTTATTTGTAGATAGTGACATGATCTACCTAGGTATTATTATTAATCGAACAAACTGTACTATGAGTTTAAAATGTTACTTTTTAAGCTAATTAAGCTAATGAAGTTTTCTTAAATCTTTTATTTGTAGGCAAGTTTTTTTGGTAAGAAATGGGATTATCATCGAAGCGATTCGCTTATAGATACTGCTCCAGTGACCAACTGGTATTTACTGCATATTCGTTATACATTACATTTATTCATAGCTGTTCTAAAATATTTATTGGCAGAGAATGCAAGCAGATGTATGGTTCTAATGTCCTTCGTTTACGTTGGAATTTAAACCTCACTAGTTGCTTTACGTCCAGCAGGTACTTCCTACGCCTACCCTGACGTTACCAATGTATCGTGGCCTGCAGCTGGTACTTGCCGCGCTCAAAACTCATCTCATCGTGATCATTATTCTCACCGTTATAATTCGTAATCACGTGCGTTCAACTATAATTATGTAGCACTTGGCTAGTTCGCCCGAATGATTCTGTCGATATATCTATAGGAGCTGCTATTTCACTGTTAACTTCTACGTTAAAGGTTTGTGTTCCAACTTACAACTGAAAACATATGAGGTAGTGTTTTGAGTGCAGCGTGTGATTGTGATCTTTTTGTGTAAATAGAAGATGCTTATGTGTCATTAGTGCATCAAACTTTAATGCTTATAGGAAGTTTAATAATGCATCTTGATAACAATTTTGGCCTAATACTACACTTATGTTTGACTTCTGATGTTGGAACTTTTCAATACAGTACAATACAGTGCAGGATTTTTTTTTTAATAAAAAGCATTTTAATATCTACATTTTTTTAAATTATTTTGTTTTTCAATAAGCTGCGGCTGAGGCGGAGTCTGTATGTTGTGAGAAATTAAATTAAAAGATTCAACTACAATACACGATCATCTAGTTGACATACAAGATGATATTAAAGCCATTAGTGTCACACCAAAATGATCATAATCACACTCCGCCCGCACTGGAGCTGTCTTATAATAATACCGTTTGACACGTACCAATTTTCGGTTCATTTGATATTAAAAGCTTTTCAGCAGCGCGACCTCATCGCCTATTCCGTCAAACGGGCGGGAGACGACCGGCATCTGCAATTAGTAGTGTTTTAACGGTATCGACGTTCATTTTGCACGCGTATTACAGAAATTTATTGCCTTCATTATTACATTACGTTGAACTAGTAACCGTACATTGTTTCGGAAAATCTGTACCTACATTAAACATTAATTTGATGTTGAGTTCCCTGTGCTGGCGGTTCGTTGGGTTTGTTTTGCCTCACCACCCACTTTTATCCTGAATGTTCATTAAGGCGTTTTCGACACAGATCCCAAACCGAAGATGAATTTTCTAAAATATTATATTTCACGTAATGAATATTTACAAAATCTGTTTTAGGTACCTACTATTATTCTTGAATAAGTATTAAAAATTTAAACCAACAATGATCCTTGCGGTTACTTAAACGCGATTTCAATTAGAATTTTAAAATTGAACGACCGAAATAACTTAATGAAATAATAGAAAAACTTATAAATATTCATAGATCCGCCTTAAGCCTTTGGCGGAGTGACGGATTCGTTTTTACTTATTCCACAGAAAATCTGCTTAAAATCCGTATTTAAAAGAATCACTCGGAATTTATTTGAAACGCGGGACAAGTGAAAAGGATCCAGCGTTAAATGTTAAGTTACAATGGATTACTGTTTAAAAACTGAAAATATCCTGTATCATCGACTCTGGTTATTATCTATGACTACGTAGACCGTAACTTTTTAAAACCAATCAAACGAGCTCAAACGCAATGGGTATCAAGTCGGCGCAATACAGGGCACGGACATGGCACGGATCCCTCCGTGTTCCTGAGGAGGCCTAGAGTACCCATATAACGGATAGGGGTGGTGGGGGTTATCCAACTCAAGTGCCCATAGTTTATTCCGACATGCCGACATAGCTTAACGACTGTTACTCGTATAATGATAACAGCTTTACGTACCTACCCACCGAAGCACGGATGCACTCAATAATTTTTGCCACCAGCATTCACCCGTATTACCACTGACTATTACATAAACATAATTATATTCAAAAGCAACATTTTGTTAATAAAAATAAATAAACTTCAATTCTAAATTCAAATTATGCTACGAATTTATCACTGGTTGACATAACTGGTTGGTGTAACTTTAAAATCATCAAATTAAAATAAGCCCAACATCACAAGTTAGTCAGTGTTCTCTAAACTTGGCCCAAGATCCGAAGCTTCCTCCTTATCTCTCCGCAATGGTCGCGATTCAGAGGTTACCCTTTGGATGTGGTCGTTGCGAATGATTTTAAATGTAAAAATTATTCAAATGGAGCGGATAAGTCGCTCGCGGTCGAACAGCGTGGATCGCGGATCGGGGATCGGCACATCACAGATATAGCTGAATTGTCGATGAGAACTTCGCATTTGTTCACAGTACTTATATATACCGGTAAATATATTTATCTCGTTATCTTCCAGTGTTGTGCGAATATACGAATTGCTGACGAGAAAGTAAGATGTGCTGTGTTGAAATTTTACGCCAGTTTTCTCCATAGCTACAGGCTTAAAAGGCAGAGAGGTCTAGGAAATAAAGGAAAATGTACGACGAAGACTTTAAACAATGTTTTAGATATCTTTTACTTTAAGTAGTGAATTAATTTTATTTTCTAAACAAATATTCATATTCATTTTGCTCTTTCTATAATTAATTCACTCAACTTATTTTTTTTACGTCACGCCATAAATGCTGTAAATGAAATTTATTTTACTTTTCTAAGATTAAATAACTGTTCCCGCCAAAATTGGCATTATTCATAAACGCACCATTCAATAATTTTACATTATCTGTGACTGCACGGCGAATAATTTCTTCTAAAGATTCCTTATCTTCCCTCTCTTTCTAACAAGCGAACTTTTAGATAGTAGAATAATTCACACCTGGACGATTTGAAATAAGAACACAGATTAAATAGAAGACTTTCCCGCCGATTGCAAACTACATTACTACACACATCAATATTTCAATTCGACCCGCTGCTTATATGATGAAAAATAAATCTTGCTAAATCAACGCTACTAGTAGGTATACTGCTACCGTATGTTATATTCGTAAGTACAATAAAATTAACGGAAAGTAATAGTGAAGTCTCCAGTGATATTCATAATCTTATTAAAAGCTACAACTGCAAACAACAAGGAAAGATTAGAACAGCCGTCAATCGACGCAAGTGACAAGAACATCATACCAGCGGTCCAGCGCCAGCGCTGTGGACGCCCGAGGTTAGTGCGCTTGCTCGACCTTCCAAACCACCTTTGATTATTTTAAATAATTTCTTCAGCAAATTACAATCTACAATAAAATCATAGGTTCGCATCGCGCACAACAAATGTATTCAACATTCCATTTAGATTGTAATAGTATAATACCTACCTACATTATTTTTTCATAATATTTATCTTTATTGTGGAAAGCTAAAAATCCACGAAACGTTATAAAATCAATTTTTTGATAATATAATATTTTTGTAGAGCTTCGTTATACTAATAACACGCAATTAACAGTAAAATATTCAAATAACGATTTAAAAATGACAAGCACACACATCGCGGACTTGAAGACAAAAAGCTATCCAATTACGAGTGGAGAGCTTCAGCCGACACATTGGCAGCCCCATACCTGTTAAACTTGTTAAAGCCTCATAAATTGTCATGTAGCGGGAGGCACTCGACGCTTTTCAATTTTCCCTATGATTTAGTTCTGGGATGGTACAATGCGATCTTGCAGTAATTAACCGGTGGTGGCACCAACTCGACGCGAGGGCCCTCCGCGTGCTAATTGAAGGTGACAGTTGCCCCTCAACCAGCCTTACCTCACACTTACGCCGCAATCGTGTTGTGGCTGCACTCGCTGTGTTTATATCGAGTTAACCAGCTGCCCTGCCGTTGTTCTTCAGTGTATGTTAGTAGTAGTATATCCTATGAGTCGCTCGAATTACGAGTAATAACTTGGTTTATGTACCTATGTAAGAGTGTGACATTTTGTTTATAATTATGTTAGCATTGACAAGTAAGAAATTATTGTATTATCTGGTTGTCTTCTTCTGCATAATTATTGAATAATTAAAAAAGAAACAAAAACAATTTGGCAGCAGTGATATAATTATGTAATTGTGCAAGCTATTAATGCTTCTATTATATTCATTAACACATTGTTGTATTATAGCTTATATTATTATTACATAACTTTTTATATTCGCTTTTTAATATCACAGTAGCGGCATGTCTAAGATTTCCTTCCTTGACAAACAGCCAAAGAAAAATGTTTGCGATAACCCCTGTTTATATACAAACGTAAAATATTCCGTTCTTTTCATTGTGAGAAATAATCGAATCGTTTGCGGACATTCAAATTTTAATCTCGATAAAAATTCAATTTTCTTCTCCCACTGCCAAGATACAATGTCATCGGTGATACAAAGAGAAGGGTTAAGATGGCTGATGATAAACAAGAAGGCGAAAAAAAAGTTAATTTAACTTCAACCGAGGAAACGAAGTAAGCGCGCGGAAAATTCTTATATATTTCTATTTATTTATATGTGAAGAGTTGAGTTTGTCAGTTGATCAACTTGGTGTGTCAGTTAACATTAATATTCTGTTCAGTTTATCGAAAGTTTTCTGTTATAGATTTAATCGAAGTATATGGCCAAATTACCATTAAAAACCATTTAATATTCATATGTAATTTGAATTTTTGAACATGTACTAAATAAGATCACTGCATCATTGCATTGAGTATAAAGTATCTATAGTGTACACATTCACTGTGTATTTGTTTAACGTTTTATTTCTTTAACCATATTGATCATCACAAATACTACAACATTAAATGACAAGCTTAATCTGCTTAATACTTAATACATTATCATTAGCGAAGTTAAGATTTATTTTGTAAAACGAAAACTGTGGTAATAACCTCTCTATAAAAATACCGATGACCTCAACGCGAAAAAGAAATCAGCGAAGACAATACAAGGGACTTTTAACTCGCTGTTATAATTTACTCTTGATTGGGATCTGCTAAATTAAGAAAAAATAAAGGGACAAAAGAAGGGCTACGATGGCTCCTTTTTATTTGTTTTTATCAGGACGGGCTGATTTCACGAACACTGGTGATCCCTTTGTTGAGTTGTACTTGATTAACTGCGAATTGACTACTGTGCTAATATTTATTTTGTGAAAGAAATAGAAAGAAATCCTCGCTTCAAAATCGTTATTAGATTCGTAGAACGGGTTATTTCTTTAAGATTTTTCTCAATTAAATAAGAAATATTGTTCAATATACTTTAGTGAGAACCATACATAGCTACATAATTATTATTTGGGATGAAAATCAATATCAAAATAATTTATTCATATAGATATTATTATCACAGATACACTTATGTTTATTTATTTATCCAGTTTGTGATACCAATATCTCTCCAGGTCTCCAAAGACCTGACGGTTAATTTACTATAACATTTATTCGTTATCTATTGACAAATAATTGATACCTGTGTTAGTAAGATAGAATCGATGAGCAATGCCCGAATATACTTGACTATTAAAGTAAAGTTGTGACCCAAAGAAACCTCAAAATATTGATAGGGTCAGACAATTAAAGGCTATAACGATAATTAGGTTGTCTCGACCCGGGGTTAAAGGGACCGATAGTCCTTTGAAGGGTCGATGGAGATGACCGGAATAGTCGGGAAGCTTGTTCTACTTATAACTTGTTTCTACCGCCTGCGTGTGAAATTAGTAATTTTAATTTACCTACTTACAATTTTTTATCTGTGTTAAATAATATTTAAATTCTTGTTAAATACAATAAAGTGATAAATAAATGAAGTCTACCTTAATTAGGTATATAATACTATTAATATTAAAAATGTTAAAGTTTGTATGTTTGTTCCTCAGTCACGTAAAAACAGCTGAACCGATTTGGCTAAAAATTGGTGGGGAGGTTGGTTAGAATCAGCAAGCGGACATTGAATACTTTTTATCCCCATAATCCTAGCTATGTAATTCCTTTTTATTACATTAAATGTTCGAAAATGTACCTAATCTAGATGGCGTTGGCGTCGCATTAGAAGAATGGTTTCGTCGAAATTCTACACGAGCGAAGCCGCGGGTGGAAACTAGTATAATAATAATAATATTAAAAATATAATTCCTTGATAACATTCGTAGTAAAATTATCAACTGTACGAGTTTAATAATTATAAATATAAACTGTCGTTCGCGCCATAAGTGACATACTCCGCGAATGCACATTTACATTGTCTAAAATTAAATAATAAATAATTGTTCTTGTTAAAATTGGCATTCTTTGTAAACGCACCGTGTAATAATTTTATATTGTCTGTGATGCCTTAAAGGACTCGTATCCAAGCCATAAACATTATTAAAAAAAAATATATATCGTCTGTGACTGCGCGGCACACCATTTAGGTAGTTCCTAATTTGAATTCCTTATTTCCCTCTCTTTCAGGCAAACGCACTTTTATATAATTCACACCTGGATGACTTGAATTAAGAAGACAGATCAAATTGAAGAATTTTCCCGCCGACAGCATAACAATAAAATTGCACATCAATATTTAT
>DWKA01002881.1:0-10122 GCA_018249155.1 Panoquina ocola ocola
CGTCGCAACACGCTCCGCAGAACGCTCCGCAGCGCGCTGCGCAACACGCAACGCTCAAACTATATTTACTCCGTTACAGTTGGTGCAAATAGATCTAGATGAGCTGCGTTCGTAACATAAAGGTAGGTTTGCATTATGAAGTTTATATCTTGAATATTAAGTGGTAAAGCGACAGTTGCGAGCTGCAATAAGCGGGTTTTACCTTTCTTATTCATAGCAATGCCTTCGTGATATCTTATCTTATAGAATAATTTATTCATTAATTTAATAATTTATGCTCACATACACAGGATATGGAAGAAATTATATATCTGAATTACTATTAATCTTGTAAGTACCTACATAGGTAGCCTTTTAAAGCGCAACGGAGTGTCGTTATATTTTTTTTTGTGGCGATACATAGTCGGGAGGCAGGGAAGTAAAGATCTTAGGCGACTCGAGATAGGCCAAGTTAGTAATTAAGATTAAATAGGTACCTGAGATACTTTGTTAGGGATTGCATTTGTTTCCGCAAGATAAGAGGTACCTAAACAATAGGTATTATTACAAAATAATAATATGTAAAACATCTATAATTGGCACGCGAGCTAATTGCCGAGTAAAGGGGGGGAGCACAAATAATTTTGAGCTTTAATGACACGATATTAAAGACGTGTGACGTCAGAAATCTCGGCAATGAACTCGCGCGCGAACTATAGGTACTTATTATAAATTTTTCTTAAGATAAACGTTAACACTCATATCCTCGTACTAGTTAGATATCACTATGATTACTCATGACTCACATAGGTAAATATTCTAGTCACATAAATATCTGCCCCGGTCGGGATTCGAATTTGGGACGTAGCAACGGAGTGGGGGTTGTAACTCACTATCAGCATCAGCGTAAAAAACCGTAAAGATCCGCAGGCAGATGGATTTTTTAACTGCCAAAACACTTACGAGCTTATAGCACTTACGAATCCCCAAAATTTAATTAATACTACCTACATACATATCCCATATTAAATTTATAAGTGCATAATAATCGAATTTCCTGCATTTGGGGTAAAGTTTTTCAGTGTGGCAAGCTTGCGTCGACGGAGCTCCAATAGTCGCGAGCGGCCAGGCGAGAGCAAGCAAAACGAAACGAATCAGTTCAGTCAGCATCACGTGCGCGAACGTGGTGGGTGTGTCTCTTGTTGTTCCGCGTCGAAATTCACGCGCCACTTGACACTCGTGTCGAGCACTATAATGACTTTAGTGTGTTACTGTGTAACGTAGTGGATGTTGCTGCCAACTTGTACGTGAGAATTACCCGTTGAATTGGCTCAAATATTAGCCAAAAATGATAAAACAGTGAGGCGGGATGCAAGAGGTGAACGCTCGTCACAGCGGCGCCGACTCTCACCGGCTACTATTGTCTAAAGTGCCACGGAATCTTGGTCCTTCCCATCGGATTCCATTGATGAAACATCCGCTTCACGATGTGGGCAGCACGCAAAATACCTGGCTTGGCGATTACTCACTAAACGAATTGTTTACACAGCGCCACAATGGACACAGATAAGATAACCGACTGTCTTGGCTCTTTCTAAGACTACTTATTGTGCTCATTATTATTGTGACCAATACATATAATAACAGCCAGTAAAAGATATTTGTGTATTTTAGATGCGTGAACCGAGTGATGTTTTATTGAGATTTGCTAACTGTAAACAAATAGGTAAGTAAATATTGTTGTTAGTGAGCCAATGACTGAATAAGACTACCTACCACCTAGAATTAACTTCCTAAGTAGTTTATTTCTATTGGCATGCCTATATTCTGCAAGTGAATCAATATTTAAATATCTAGTTACATTCTACATACCTACTTAAGACAGATTTTGCATTCATCATGGGAAATATTAGAAATTGAGGCCAAAGAAAGTAGGTAGGTAAGTATTAAGTACTTTTTATAGGTACCTATTTTTTTCTTACCTACAGGTCTATATACCTATACTTACGAATCTATTCATGAACTAGAAATGTTTATAGTTTATAAAAATACCTACACATATTGTACATGTCTACCTACTTAGTTTACCTGTTGTGTAGAATAATACGTGATAAACAAGTCGGTTGTCAAATAAATTGCTTGTAGGTATTTTTATTTACATCGTAAAAACTTAAGATACCTACCGTACGGTATAATATATCCATACTTAATTCCTATATCCCTATAATTATTTAGTAAGTACCTACATAAATGTATACTTACCTACCAACATACTCATTTGTTTTCATACTTAAGTAGGCATGACCTACCTATGTATGTGATCAACCTTTTCATACTACAGATAATAAATATGATAATAATATCACGATGTCGTATCGATGTATAATAAAAAAGTAAAACGATGAATAATAAAAATTCTCTGTAGGAAATCGCTGCATTAAAAGTACCTACTTTCATACCATATACCTACCTGATATTTGCAATTAAATTATTATCTAACTACTGCCTACAAAAGTTTGTTAAAGAGACCCTGGTCACATAGGTAGGTCATACCTCCATACCTAGTTCCTTGAAAATACCTATATTTCACAAACTATTGTCGTATCTACTAAGTAATTATACTCAAAATCAGGTAGGTATTTCGAAGTAGTGCGATGCAAACACCCGAGACACGAGATTTTCACATGTAACATTTGTGTGTTGAATATTAATTGAAATATTATTAAAATAAACGGAAATGGTGCACTAAAGTGCAGGAAGTAATGCCTAAAGTGCATTTAATTTTATTCGAAGGAAATGTTACCTATATCCTTCTTTCTCTTATCAACATAGAAATAATGTATGATAGGGCTTAAATAAGGAAGGAACTAGGTATAAAGGCATTAAATTTATAAAATAATACCTTTATGCACTTTAAAAGTCTTGAGTTAAGCCTGAAAAATAAGTATAAGCATGTAATTCACGTACATATTATATCCTTCGTACAGGTTTTAAAATAAAAATTGTCACATTTTTACATGAATTGCATTATTTGCTTTTAGGGCAATTTTTACATAACATAATGTTGAAACAATGTTGAAATGACAAAAGTTCATCTAATCGCTACCGGGATCATCCGTCAGATTAATCAGAGAATTGCCTAAAAACTTCATCAGAATCAATCGTGAATCAGAGGGTTGTCAGAGTGTTGTACAAAAAGCGACAAAAAAATATAATTTAAATTCGTTTTCAAAAGATTTTTTTGTACCTACATGGTTTTGGAAAAAGTCTGTAAATGACTGTCTTAATGTAAAGTTTCCTTTACATTATACATTTACAACCTTAAGCCACATTTTGATTATATTTCGATTCAAAACTTACAAAATATGGAGACGAAGAAATAAAAAAAAAAAACTAACCAATTCTTGGCTAGCTGCAACAAAGGCTATCTAAACTATCTAGTCGTATATATCTAGCCTATCTCTTTACATAACCGCTCTTATAACGAGACAACGAAAGGGTAAAATTAACGTCAAGTTTGTTTTTCAATATGGTGCCAAGTCTGGCCAAGATTTGATTAATGAAGGCCAGTGATGCGATAATGAAGTGTAGGGTGCTCAATAGTGTCCTTGGTGTGTACTTGACCCACTTGTATACTTGTAACAGCCGGCCGGTTAACTTTTAACGATGGCCATTTTTACGGAACTGAATGTGAACGAGTTACTGGCATAATACATGCTGCCTCGTTTGGTATGTTAGTGATATTTGCGTTATGATAATTATAATTAGGTGAGGTTAGGTTATATTAGGCTGCATACACACCGAGCTCAAGTTTTGGCACTAAAATGTATTCAGTTTTGTAATCTTTAATTATTTGGTAGCTTATTCGAAATCAATTTTAGTAAATTTTAAATAATTTATATAAGTAGTCAAGTAATATTATATTCAAATAATAATCGCTCATACCTAAATATATTACATTGTAGAATTAATTTTTAAGTGTCATAAAACATGAGGTACATAAATCATAGCCTTAATATTATTTATGACATACATACAACAATGAAGCGATAGGTACCTACACCTATAAAATTTGCAAAATTACGAGCTGTGTGTCACGCATGTTATCTAATCGCTTTGACTTATTGTGGTTTGAGTCTAGATAAAATAGAGACGACTTTATGATATCGTTTGAAACTCTATAATTATCGAAATCATTGATCCCGATTCACACTTCAAATGAATTAATTAAGGTCTATATTAAATAGAATATTATATTCTTTATTGTACACTCTGTAAAGGTAACAATCACGAAATTATATGCATAGTTTATTCAATGTGAGTTGTACAAAAGGAGTTTATTTCGTCATTATTTCCTCCTCCATTACAAAGCATCTTTCCACCTAAGATTTGGTACCTAGATTCCAAAAAATACATGTAGGAAGTGTATCAGTGATGTGTGAATAAATTTGAATTAATTTAGCATGAATAAAATTTTTACATAAAATCTATGAAACCGAATAATTAATTTCATTATGTACACATCCTTACAACTCGAAATTCTGAGAATTATTGTTATACTAAACGGAATTTCCCCAAGTCAAATATCTCTGTAAAATGAGCCATAATAGCAGTGAGTGACCTTAAAGTTTATTATCGCCTCATCGTTATAGTTAGCGCATGGACTGGTATACGCTTATTGCTGAGTCAATATCGCTAAATTACACACTAAAATGGAAATTGATAGTGTATCTACTTGGACAAATATCTACGTCATGGAGTCTGTACACACGCGAAGAGAAAACACTACCGCTTACAAATAGATTAAACAAAGTAATTAATTACCACCAATGTAAAATAAACCCTTTGAAGAAGTTTTTGCGATCGAATTTTGACTACAGGGAGACACTTGTGTACTAGTCAACTCACTAGTATACGAGTGTATTAAAAATAAATAAACACACTCGACTGGGATTCCCTGTGTAGTCGATGGCATAGACATCACGTGCAACTCGTGCGAGAAATTTGAAGCTGGAAATAGCAACGTTAGTCTTACTTCACATAAAAACTTTCAATCCACCAAGATTCCGTGGCCGATTGACATGATAGTCGATTAGAAAAACGAAAGCAAAGCGAGCCGCATTCGTTTTGGTCTTGTCAAAACGCAATACATTTTAGATTTAGAAGAAACGCATGTAACAATAAATCTCTAGTTATTAAAGAAAGAAGATTAAGGTATCTTTTATAACACGTTTTCTTTTAATACAGGGTCATTATTAGTAAGAAAGGAGTTACGCAGCACAAATCTAAAGAAACTCTTCTAACGTCAGTTTGATGCAGCAACATAACTGCGTTACAATCAACAATATCAGTTCGCATCCAGAACCCAGCGTTGAAGCGTGAATAATAAAATTAACGTGTGTGTGCAATGCTGACAAGTACCAGTCGGTGAGTGTGTGTGTGTGCGATGGCGTGGTGTTCATTGGCGTCGGCCATCTTGGTGTTTTCGGTGCTGGAGGCTGCGCGTGCGCATTACACGCCGACATGGGCCGTCCACGTGCCGGGCGGCAGGGAGGCAGCGGATGCTGTCGCGAGGGATCACGGGTTCATCAATCTTGGAGAGGTAAGAATTAAAATTAAGAATTACATTTTTATTGGTCAAAGGTTTCCTGATATTTGCTTCTTAATTTTTTATTAGTAGAGTTAGCAACCGTCCGTACTACCTCTATAATGTTGAAGGACCACACCCTTTATTTGTCAGCGAATTCATCGGATTTAAACCTAGTGTGAGGAAAGGACTTACTTTGGGTCATTGCTCCAAAGGAGCTGGAGCGAATTGTGCAAAGACTCGATCATTTAAGTTTCATGACATGTATGTACATAGAATTATCTACATTGTATCTATCAACATTGCCTTAAAATCAGTCGCCCACCAACTTTTACGAGGAGAGATCTGTGCCTTGTAGTGGGCTAATTTTGAACTCTGAAGCTACTAAGTGTTTCGTTTAGTAAATAGTTACATGTATTAACATTTAGCACCTCCTAATATAAATACTGTATTACGCGGCTGCAGTACATAATACATGTTAATTTAACTGCATAGTTAGCGGAAGTTTAACAATTCCCTCCAACCAACTGGAATCTAAGACGTCATTATTAAATCCACGTAAATTATAGCTGTTGTATTGTTCAGTTAA
The DNA here is from genome assembly GCA_018249155.1 of Panoquina ocola ocola. Lineage (NCBI taxonomy): Eukaryota > Metazoa > Arthropoda > Insecta > Lepidoptera > Hesperiidae > Panoquina > Panoquina ocola. The sequence goes on from DWKA01002881.1 coordinate 6,156, forward strand.
CCTTGGTAGGATTGGAAACTAAAATCGGAAACTGGCCCTGTTATTGTGCAACAGTTTAACTAGTTCTTACTAACAGTGTCAAGTCGGCTCGGCCGGTCGTCACTCGTTATTGACCGATTTGCGGTTTCCGGTTTGAGGTTATCTAGAGATCATGCTGTAAACAAACGACACTTACTGGTTTATAACACTACACACTCATGGCCTCATGGCTCAGTACTAGGATTCCCCGAGACGCGGGTGGTATGGATATTACATGTGATACAGTAAACTTATGAATTGATAACAATACCATTCAGTTTAGAATTCAATGCACTCATTTTTGCTTAATTACGTCTTTATAAACATTACAATTTATTTTTTGAATCATTGCAAAAAGTAAAATAGATACTACTTATTGGGAAATTGAAGGAAAAAATTGTATACAAATTGTAAAAATGTTCCTTGAAAATTTTGATAACTTTTCTTTATTTAAGATGGCGGCTATGATGACACAATTAGCATTGGTGATGATGATGTCCATGGGGCCGATGACCACTTTCCGCTGTCTACCCGTTTGTTAAATGTTTAGATACCAAAAGGCGTTAGTCCAGTTAAAATTGATATTGCTTCGCTGAGTAGAGCGAAGTGTCCGAGATTTGATAACTGGAGCCGACATTTATGTGTCAGATAAGCTTGATCTCGGGTCTCTTGTGCCTAAACGCTGGCCGCCTTCCCTTGGCGGTTTGATATTACGAGTAGGTGGTGTAAATTACAAACATAAACCTTGGATGAGATATTTTGGGTAGACAAGCTACGTCTATGATGACTGATTTGAGGAAGCGTTAAATTTGCGTCGTACTCATCACCATCGTATACATCCTTCAAAGACTGCGTAAATTGCTCCTTTACGCGAACGTTGGCACGTGGTCGTAAATAAGGACTCAATTTAGCAGATTTACGTAAACATGTCGTAGTTAATGGACGCTTTAAAATAAGTTTGTACACGGATGTATAGTCCCAAGTTTAATAGGCTTGCTTATTTTGAAATTTTGCACAATTAAAATTACATAAAACTAAAAGTGAAATTTAAATTATTAAAGAAAGCCACTGGAGCCTGCGATATGTGTTTATCTAGATTAGATAATCCTTTATTCTAAAATTGACCTTGAAATGGTTTTTACGGCTTCGGCCACAGTGTCGTAGAACCAGAAATAATATTTCTCTGCTGGTCTCCTGTACAATGCCTCGTGCATGGTTTAGGTGTCATGTCCATGAACCATGATGCCTAACCATCTGTGTGGTTGATGGCTGCTTAGTATCTAACTTAAATAAAAAGGTACACTTTTCAAATTTACTGATGGTGCATTTGTTTTTATTTTGGACGTCCATCGAAAACAACGCTGTTTTCTTGTCCACAAGTAGCCAAAAGAAATGCTATGGCATGAAAATTAAATCGTGTTTTCACCTTTAATTCCATTTCCAAGTTAGTTCCGATTTAATCCGTTACCCGATATTGCGCTGCTTACAATTAAATTAGATTCGGTTCTCAACCTCAGTTTCAGTAGGAGTAAATCCTCACATCATTATATCGTTTGACTATTCGAATATAGAACGACTGTAGTTCCGAATTTAAACTTAATTGAAGCTTCGATCTTGCATGTACTTTGTTTCATGGGACGTACTTTGTTCATGCATAAGCTTAATTGTTTATGACAGTTTAATAAACATGCCCGAATGAGCTTCATTCGTAATTCAAAAAGCTTTTACATGTTCTACGAAGTCAAAGGATGTTCAAGCAGAATGTTTGGGCGTCGACATCTTATTGTACTTTAAAAGTCCCAAAATTTCTCGTGTGAGTAGTTTTAGGATGTTCGTATTAAAATGTTCTATTTATGGACTATATACATTTACCATTTACTTAATAATTATATATCTGCGATGCATGTAAATCGCAGACATTCATGATCTGACGTCTTTTAAAAGACTACCCAATTAATTTTTTTATGTTTTGCTTATGTGCATGATAAAGAGGATTTGTACTGTATGTATTTTTCCCTTTCGACAGGCCTATGAGTACATCGGTGGTACTCACCGTTGTTCTATGACCGAGTTGATCACGGCACGGTAACGAGACAATAGGATCTATACGTTCAAACGATTCGTTCTACATGCGGTTTGCGTGATTGCGTCACGTCGATTTTGTTCACATCACGTGGTTATAGGGACACTTATCTATGCATAACACATTGCGTTTGTTATGCACATCTATAGTCCATTATGTAAGATAATACGGCTTTTCTTGGAAAAAAATGTCTTGGTCACAATTGACCAACGATATTAGATAGATAAATCGTGTGGATGGGAAGCAAACCCGGAATTTTAACAGCGTAGACGAGTGGTTAGGGTAACCACAACCGCGTTGTAAAATCGCTCGCGAATGGTGTTGACAATCAACTTCTTTTTCGACTTGGTGGTAGAATATTGCGACTTATAGTATTCCTGCTGGGGCTTTTTAGGAAGAGGATTTTCTTTTTTATATCTACTAATGTTCTGCCAATAGATTAGTATAGTATAATGAGTAAGAATCTTGTATATTAAAATTTTAATTATATAGTAGGTACTATTTACAAGAGGAACACAATGAATTCCTCTAGGGTTGTTTAGCCCATGGATTCCGGACAAATACATCTAAAATCCTATACAAAGACGGCGAAACTTATGTTGTTCCTCCCAAGGATTACGCGGAAACTGGAACACTTTGTGAATTTAATACTAATTCACGCGTTATAAATTAGGATTTTGTTTGTAATTAACAAATGTTTGTGACGTAAATAAATAATTAACGTTATTTTACGTTATGTAGTAGTAGTGTATTATATTTTTGGGTTTTGGTCTGATTTGTACTTCCTAAGTGCTCCAAAAATTGGCATTATGGTGCGCCACAAACGCGTAAACGCATTTGAGTGTTCTGGGCATATTTTAATAGCTTTAAAAACGCACATTGGTACGCGTTTGAGGCACTGAATGGGTTAATGCAGGAGGCAGTCATCTGTATTCAGGGATGGCAACAACGCATCTGGGATAAGCTTCGAATGGGACGAAATATAAACGAACGACTAACAGCCACAGATCTCTTACTAACCTATGTATTAAATATTAAATCATATAAATAAATAATTTACATGATGTATTTCTGTAAGCCAATCTATAGAGCAAGTGATTTCTTCAGCTGAAGGCCGTAACCATAACGTCAATACACCAAGAATCGGGATTCGCACATTTTTTTAAAAAATAGCATGTATTTGGAAACTTGTGGATTGTAGATTATAAGTCGACGTCCTCCATGAACATTAATTCCTCTATCCTTGATTTAGAACCAATTCGGGTTCTACATTTAGCTAGCGACCACACTGCGGTAGGGGACAGAAATAAACAGGAAATTTAAGTGGACAGACTTATTTATTTAAAGTGACAGTGATTTTATCTCTTTATGGCGAACTATTTTCGTCATCACGCTTCTCAACGTCGGCTGTATTTGATATTGTAATGGAGTGTTGAATACGGTTACACTCGTATTATGTACAAAGGTTTTCATAATAATGTCCATGTTATTTCGATAACAATGCAATGATGATTTTATGTATTATGCGATATCGGATTTGATTTTGATAAGTTAGAGAACAATTAATTAATAATGCTTATGTTCAGTGGGTACACTCACACATGTACCTACTCATGTAATATGATATAATAATATTACATAGGGGAAACTATACTATTGTTGGCACCCCATTAGTGATTGGCACTTAATATTACAAATACAAATATTAAGAATTGCTATAACAAAAAATACAATTTTTACAAATTTATCCCATTCTACAATATTAATATTACTGGAGTTCAATGGTAGATTTTAAAAATTTTACCTGGAAACACTTGAAAAACAATCATAAATGCGCGCTATTCCCGAAAAGTGATTGTCACCTCC